>CAHIKZ030005611.1:295000-472500 GCA_903632075.3 Acanthosepion pharaonis
TATATCCTTTTCTCTTCAAAATTCTCTTTGGGGAAAATTGTTGCCTCATAAATTACATTCTCCGCCATGCATACTCCTTCAACTGGGCAATCTGATCCTGTCCTGCAATTACATGTTGATGCTTTCATTTGGGTTGCATTACGATCCATTTGTATTGAATTGTCATGAAAATCTCTCAATTTTCCTATTATGTGAGCTAATAATTTTTCAATATTGTTCATGCAAGAATAGCTAATCTTTAAATTCATTTTGTTGAATATCTTTTTTAAAAGATCATTTTTACTCAAGTGTTTTTGTATTAGTTTTATGAAGTATTTTTCTATGTTAATATTAGAAAGGTTACAAAAAGGCGGGTTGAACCATATAATTTTCTTCTTCCTATTTTTGTATTTAGTGGATGTTTTAATAACTGACTTATCTATATAATTTAGTGTCTGTTTAAATCTACTTTTTTATAGGGCTTTATCATAATTTGGTTTATTTTGGTTAAAAATGGTTTTACTAGAGGAGAGTTTATTTATTCTAGCATTACTGTATTTGGAATTTGTTTAATTATTGATTTCGGGTGGTTAGAGTAGATATTTATATATATATGGGTGATTGGTTTTCCTTTTGGAAGGGTTTATAAGTGTTATTGTTAAGATTAAATGTAACGTCTAGGAAGTTTACTATTTTTAGGTTGTAAGAAATCTCGATTTTAAATCCTAGAAATTTGAAAGCCTTAATTATTTCCTTTTGTAGTTGGGATGTACAGCAACCAGTCCATCATCTCTGTATAGTCCTACATTTTGAGGGTCAAGTAATCTACTTAAGATATCTAAAATGTATATACCTATTAAGTCAGCTATTTGAGCTGAATCAAAAGATCCCATTAGGACATTGAAGTTGTCTCTTTTTTTTTTTTTTTTTTTTTTTTATCCAAGTAGTTATTAAGTTATTAAGTTTTAGTATAGACTGTCTAGAGTCCATTATGATTTTATTTCTTCGTCAGTAATATCAGTGTATTTTTTGGCAAAACTTAAGCTATTTTCTAATAATTCTTTAGAAATGGAGTGGGAGAAATCGATAATATCTAATCGGATAAAAGTAGTTTTATTTTTAGATTTTATTTTTTGGGACCAGTTAATGGTGTCAGATGAATCTTTCCAAAGGTTTAATGGGTATTTTTCTAATATAGATGTGTTTATTCTTTTTAGGATATTTTTAGAAATTATTCCTAACTTTGATTTGGATGAATTTATTAGTCTGGACTGTAGATTATTCTGAAAGTCAGGTTTATGGTCTTTAAAGAGCAAATAACATATATATATATATATATATATAATATATATATATATATATATATATATATATATATATATATATATATATATATATATATATATATATATACGTATTTTTTATTTGTCGCCTACAGAATGATAATGGTTTTAATCTCAAGAGCAGACAATGCTTTTTATCTTTGGGAAAATTTACAAATATTTGCTTATCAAACTTAACCCCAGTCATAGTAAATGTAGCATGTAGGTTACATGCCTTCATAATTATGTACACATATTCGTTACGCTTTAGCACCTAGACTCACTTAGTTTCATAAGTTCGATATCTTCATTAGATATTCTGTTATTGTGACCTTGTGACAAAGATCTACTTAGTTATGCGTTATCAACCAAGCTTCACCAAACAGTTGAATCGAATTCTTTTATCAGTTTCGGTAGTATCGAACGGTCACGTTTTCAGAGCGCATCATACAATAATCTACAGCAAGCAGGAAATAGACGCCAATTCCGCCTGCGACAGGTTGCACAAATGACGTGAGTTAAGAATTTCCGACATTGCCCGTTTTGACACATCCCCATAGGTGGCCGCGGCTTCTCAATGATGTCTTTTTTATCACTGAGACGCACTTAAATCTTTACGATATTTATGCAAAAACCTTGTTATATCTATTCCCATAAATTCTTTTTTTAAGTTTGTTTGTTTTGGTGTTTTAAGAGAGAAAAATGTTAAATGAAAAATGAGTTTCCACGGAATTTGAATCGAAAAAAAAACTAAAAACAATTACAACTTCTTAATTAACATTCATGAGGACAGCATATCTTTTTGTATTTGTCCGCAAAAAATTATTTATGTTATATTTTATATATATATATATATATATATATAAATGACAATAGGAAAATTGTAGTTATTGCTGATGCATTCCGTCCAATGTGGACTTTCTCAAAGCACAAAACGAAATGAGTTTAATTAAAGAACGTAACTAATAATAAAAAAATCAATGTTCTTAGCAACTGGAGGAATGTAGAGAACATTATTTTTATATTGTTAACTGAAAATAACGTCAGTTATTGTCACGTGTGGAGAATATTATCATAATAACTGTGTTGGCGGATTCAACCATTTTCTTTTGATTTTACGATATTGTTGCGTACGTTTGTCTGGGACAGCAGTAATTTTGTTAAGAAAGGTGAAATAGGGAAAAGGCCTGGGCGTAGATTAATATTTGCGTAATAATCTATGGCGGCACTCTCTAGAATTTTCCTTCTGAGTGAGTTATTTTCTTTTTTTATGAGTGTAGCATTTTTAAAATCAAAATTATGGTTGAATTTATTTCTATGTATGTCAGCAATAACTACAGTTTTCCTATTGCCATTTATATTTATAAATATTGTCTTTTCTACAGGTTAACTCTGAGAAATTTTCACATGTATATATATATATATATATATATATATATATATATATATATATATATATAGCTGGTCGCTTATATCTGAATACCCCTGTTTACTAGGGCGACCTTTGGCTTATACTGCAACTATGCCGAGCGGGCCTTTGTTTCTGGGGAAGAGCGCATTATCCGTCGTGATCATTTGTTTGAACTAGGCCAGTACGCTCACACTCTCGGTCACGATGACTTTTGACTTCGTGCTAGCACAACGATCAACGACTTCCAAATAGTTCCGTCTATCCTATTTCACTTACAAGGCTTAGGTCAATCCGTCGTATGTTTTTAAGGCACTTTCAAAACGTACCGCAAGCTGGTGTCGATTCCTTCCTCCAAACCAATAACATCAAGAAGTCACCTTCCTGAAAAGTCGATCTAGTTTCATGGTCGGAAAGCGAGATTATCTTTTATTGGATACTCATGTTTGAAATAAACAAAAAGTAAGGTTTAAAGTGAAAGAAATATCGAATTAAAAATAAATTTATTAACAATTTAGAAATTGCTTCCTTTACGCTTCAGATGCGAATATGTGCTTTCGAAAAAATCTGAACGAGGAGAATGTACATTCGTTAAACGGGAGAATAGAACCTTGGTGTGCAGTGACGCTTTCTGTGGGCAAACGGTCAAAATCAAGCCGATTAAAACTGTGGTTTCTCCCGCAACGAGGGACCATAACGGAGAGTTCATTTTCGTTATTACGTTTTCTCGAGTACGCAGGCTGGTAAACGTAATTCACACTGTTTACAAAAAAACGGTGTGCCTATTTAAAACACGGATATCCACTAAAAATAATTTTTGAAGTGATATATGAGATAAAGATAGGGTGGACTCTCCCGTCGTATTCGACGTATGAGGGTCAAGCTCAGTTCCTAAGATTCAACAACCCAGACACCAGTACATATGATTTGATTATAGTGGTGAAGGCTTTGTGCAGAACCAACCACACTTTTTGAAGGGCTGAATACAGAGACCTGGTGCACTACGTGCCACAGGTTCACTTTGAACAGTCTCCCCAAATGACCCTCCGCAGGTTTTGAATTCAGAGTTGTCCTTCTCCGAGACTAGTAAAGAACCCGGGCTCTCCTGCTATTTCCCCATACCTGGAGAGAGAAGAAGAGTATAAAAGGATTAATACCTTTCCCAAGGGTATTAGCCCGTAATGGATTCGACTGATTCAAACTCTTCAAACTCCACCATGCCGCCTCCGATAACTATATATTATATCCATGTGTGTGTGTGTGTGTAAATATATGTGTGTCTGTATATATATATATATATATATATATATATATATATATATATATATATATGTGTGTGTATATATATATATATATATATATATATATATATATATATATATATATATATATATATATATATATATATATATATATATATATATATATATATATATATATATATATATATATATATATATATATATATACATACATTAAGAGTTGGACATTCAGACCGGTAAATGTTATTTAATACTGTTTATTATAAACAGAGCATTTACTTAAATACTTGTATCTATAAAAAGAATGTTAAACATAAAAATGTCTTATATATATATATATATATATATATATATATAAATACTCTTTCCCAATATGATTTTTCCTTATCCTTATGTTCACGAACGAATTTCAACCTGACATCTCTGTTTTTTCAATAGCTGTGAAATGTTCTGAGGGGAGCGTGAATTTAGATTGTTCCTATGAATTTCATTGCTTATTGTCTTTTTAGTGACAGATTCCTGATGAAACCAAATTGACGCGTAACCATTTGATTTGGTTTAATCTGACGCATTAATTTCCTCGAAGATCTTGAAGAAATCTTCCGTGGAGCACATGTTCTTCTTTCGTTTTCAACAGTTTTGAGTTCTTATACCTTACAATGAATGAACTAATGGTAGTAAATGGAATATTCAGGTTGTCTGAGATTTTCCTGTAACTTTTACCTTCTTCCTAGAGCTTAACAATCAGTTCTTTTTGCGAATTTGTCACTTCTTTACCCTTTGCCATGATCTTTTACGAATATCAATTGCCAAATATTCTGTTTGTATTTTTTAGGCTAAAAATAGCTACTGATAACATCATTGGAACATTCTAGAATATTCCATGTTGAATAATCTAGAGTATTAAAGCAATTTAAAAGTTTTAAAATCTAAAAGTTGCATCGCACGAATACTTTTTTTTTACCCAATAAAATGGATAAATGGGATTTATTTCTGTTAAATCAAAATGTTCTGTTTTCTATGCATATTTAGTTATTATGCATCTGTGTTCAGTTGATTATATGAAAAGTAGGTTTTATTCCTTAATTGGAAATACAATAAATTAAAAAATTTTATGTATACGAATATTTGTTTCCCCCCGTGTGCGCATGTGTGTGGATATGTCATGATATTTGGTTATACAGTTGTATTATATTTGAATGCTACTTATTAGATGTGTATGTTTGTATCTGAATTATAGTTATAGTTTGGCATTTGGAGGTATGTAAGTGTATGTATGTATATATATATATATATATATATATATATATATATATATATATATAATATTATAAATTAATTGATTTAAAATATGGTTTGTTTTTTTTTTCGCTACACAGTTCCAACCATGTTTCAAAAATAGAAGCTAAAAACCCCGAATTTAATTTTGCAATTAAATTAAAAGTATTAGTTCCATTTCATCTTCAAGCGAATTTTGGAGTAACTTTTAAAAATTACCGGGTTTTAAAGACACAGCTAAAATCACGTTTCCATGGTTACAGAATATTCTACTTAAATTGAACAAGGGATGTCTAGATTTTCCTTATGTCAGTATCATTGTATCAGTTATTAGCTACAATTTGGTAAGGGGTAGGGATGTATTTTACAATGAACCTGACATCAGTTGAATGGATGTCGTCTGGATTTTAAAAAAAAAAAATTGTTAACGGTAAAAAAATTTCAACGTCATTTTTTAAATTTAAAGATTTTCGGGTTTTTTTTTTTTTTCCTAATACTTTTTATTTAACTACGATTTGAAATATTCTCCTTTTTAATTTTTATTTTACTATATTCTTTTTAAGAACAGTTAAATGTATTAGAATCCATTTTATTATGTAGGATTATTTTAACATCAAGTTTAAGTATGTATATGAGGTTTTTTTTTTTTTTTTTTATATATGACTATGACGGCAGAAATGGTTACTTAATTTCACTGATTCAGTAAACTTTTATTTTATATATAAACCTAGTATTATAATATTTCTCATGTAAGTACTAAGGACATGGGTCATTCAAAAGCTTACATCTTATGGCATTTCATATTAATTTTATTTTACTATAGGTGTTATTTTTGGATTCTTTTTAGTGCGTGTAGTATTATTTAAAATAAATTTAGGTTAGAATTCATTCAATTTAACTACAATTTTAATTACAATTTCAAAATTACAACTTTAAAATTTTAAAATATTTTCATTGTTTAGTTTTAATAGACTATATTACTTTATAACAGAAGGAAAATTACTCATAGTAAGTAAAATTATTTTTCCATATCAAAGTATATGTAAATTACAATTTTTAAACTATTATATTTAAATATTATTTAAGTAATATAAATGGCACAGACTACAAATCTATCTAAGTCATTTCTCAGATTTAGTAAACTTTATGTATTAATTAATTAATTTATTTATTTTAAATATATGTAACCTGAGTAATAAAGTTTCATATGTATGTACAAAGAACAATGGGTCATACATTACCTTACATCATCTAGCTTTTGTTATAATTTCATTTTTCAGTGGGTGTTTTATTGGATTCATTCAAGTGTTTGTAGTACATTTATTATAGAGGTGTTTCGGTTAGGATACATTTTATTTAACTACAATTTTTAAAAGATGCTTATGTTTTAATACGTTTTAACTACAATTTTAAATTTTAAATACAAGTTTAAAACATTTTTCCTGCCATTCCAATAGACTTTTTTTTTTTTTTTTTTATATATATTATTTAAGGAAAATTTTTGACAATGACGGCATATAATAGCTATTTCATTTCTCTGATTCAGTAAATTTTTATTTTTTATAAACTTAGTAATATATAGTTTCTCTTGTATGCATAGAGGACACGGGTCGTTTAATGATCTACAAATTCTAGCTTTTCTTATTAACTTCCATTTTACTGTAGGTGTTTTATTTGATTCTTTTAGATGCCAGAAATATTTTGAGAGAGATGTTTGATTTTTATATCTATTTATTCTAAATGAAGTTTGATGTTGGTTGAATCTTTTTTTGAATTCATGGCTAGTGCAACCTATATATATTTTTATGTTATCAGGACTTTCAATCGAAGAGATATTGCATTGGTATACTAATGATTCAGTGCGACATTTATTTTGTAGTGGGCAATTTTGAGGGTTTCTACAGTTACATAGTTTTTGTTTATTTCCATCAGTTTTTATCTTAATTTTTCCATTGTCTAAACTTTTTTGGTTTTGGTATAAGTGTTTATTTAAGATATTAGCATTATGGTTCTTAATCATTTTTTCTAAGTTTTTTGTACAGCTATAACTTAATTTTAGTGTGTTTTTATTGAAAATAGTACTTAGTTTACTTTCACTAGGAAAATGCTTGACTATTAATGCAAGGAATTTATGTCCTAATCTGTTCTTTACCATTTGGTTATATGGGGGAGTATACCAAATAATTTTTCTACATCTGTTTTTTCTATGCTTTCCATTTTCATTTTTTATATCAGCTAGTTTTGGGTTTTTGTAGCCACTATCTTTTAGAGCCTTATTATAGCAATTGATATGCTCATCAAAAATCTTGTTATTTGCTGAATTTGTACTAATTCGTTTACTTATAGATAACGGTATATATATATATATATATTATTTATTTATTATATTTCAACCCCTTGTGCTACCGGTAGGTAAAATACATTTTATATATATATATATATATATATATATATATAATGAGAGCGAGAAATAATATAAGATTCTCTGCTTCTTTACCCATAACACTTATCAGTAAGAAAACAGATACTACACTTTAATCGAATCACTAGTCTAACAAAACGGTCTTAAACATTTCATAAAATCTTACAATAGAGATAAAATGCTCTACTTTGATGTAAATATATCATTTAGTTTCTTTTCTAAAAAAAAAATCATAGTGTCATGATAATTGTTGACCCAAACCAGTTTTTGCGCATTTCACTTTCATGGAGTACCCAATGATGATTGAAATCATAAACAATAGATTTAGAATATAACCACACTAACTATTTCTTTACCACAGACCTTTTTCAAAGGGTTAATCAGCTCAAACTTGGTACCAGAACATACTGGCTGAATTAGATGTAAAATGATCATGTTGCTCAAAATTTTCAAGTAGAAAAAGGATTTGAATTTTTTATTTATTTATTTTGTATCTAAGGACAAAAGTACGCAGGGGTAGGTTTTAAGAAAGCTTTATTCAACTGAGAATACGAGATTCGCGTATAGTGTCCTTTTATAGTCCCAGTAAACAGAAATAGCTCTCTCAAAGAGGAGAGTAACAAAACAAGGGGAGACCACTCTTGATTATTCATAACACTGTAATCAAACGTTGATCATTTGCGCTCGAGGATATTTCACTATTTCAACCATTAGTCAGATGAATTAACCAATCTATGTAGAATGTATACAAAAAAGACCAAAATATTGACCTTTGTTGTGTTTAATAGTCGTTACTTATCAATTGTGATTCGATAATGAAGAAATATTGTTCGATGTTTTCATTGGAAGTAGAATGTAACGTCATCTTGTCGGACTATCTGGGACAAAACCTTGTTACTGCAATTTACATTGTCTGCTTTTCATACTTTGACCGAGCCGATTTCATTTTGTATCTAGGATTGATAATGTTGTCTCGATACCCACCTCGTCTGGCATTTACTTCTTTCCTGTGCTCTATCTTGACTTTAATATAATTGTTTCTTACAGAATTGTTGTGGGCCGAGTTATCATTGATTTATTACGAAAATTTGGCTCTGCTTAAATTAACTGGTCCGCTCTTTAAAAAAAATAATAAATAAATAAATACTGAAGAACCGTTTGCGGGGGGGGGAATAATTTTTGTAGAAATTCTTCTAGCCTCGAAATTTGTCAAAATAGAAATATGTTTGTTTTCTTTTTATCATTTTAGAATGTGGGGGGGCTGTTCATAATATAAATACAGTGTCATACCAATCAAAGTATTCTTAAAGTGTTATCTGTACTTTGTTTTTATTGACAAATGTCAAGTTTGAAAACTACACTTGTGCCATTGGTAACTGCGTAAGAGCACGCAGTTATCAATGACGTAAACAGTTTCAAACTGTATTTATATCATGAGCACTGTTTTGAAGAGAGTTTTCGATTCTGACAAATTTTAAAAATATTTTTTAGTTCTGACAAATTTCATGGTTAGAGATAGATCTAAGGAATAATAATACACAAAATTATTTCCCAAAAAGATTCTTACCTGTTTTTTACGAACGGACCAGTTAATTTAAGCATATCCTAACAGTAAAAACTAAAGAAAATCTGGCTAAAGGACGATTTAAAATGCACCAACGTGAACGAAATCTCCGGGGATGATTTCTCTATAGTGTTTGGTGGAATGGAAATTGCTTGAGTTTGCGCAAGCTGTTACTGAGCAACTGGCTCATTTGAATAATACATTGAAACAGAAGTTATATGGCGATTTAAGCCGCAAATAATACCAATAAAGGAAGAACACGAGACGCAAATCAAAAGTTAAAAGGAATATTATTGAAATTCATATATACAAATACTATTGAAATAATAGTTCTTGTTGCAAACAAATTGTTCTATTTGCGGTTATATATTATAATGAAACAACACAAGTCCCTTAACTTAAGTCCTTGGACAGAAAAGAGAAAAGTCAAAACTACAGTAGAATCAAAGACTTTACGTCGCCTTGCAGATTTAATAATTAATTGGCGCCAACATATTCTGATTAGTGATTGGTTGTTTGACGCTATACGTGATCTTAGAGAGTGCATTTGACCAAGTGCGATAACTCACTTACGTAACATATATATTTTCTTATAGTTACCCTTTCCCGAGTAATGAAAGTTAAATGGTTATTTTGTTGCCTACAAATGTAAACAGCAAATGATTATGGAACTGATATAGAAATTTTTGCATGCGGTTTATTTTCATGCCCTTCAACTAAATCCCTTAGTTCGCACCATGCAACGCACATTGTTTGTTTTTCGGTCACAAGTTTTAAAATTGTCAAGATATCTACAAATTCGTGGAAGAACTCAGCGAAACAAAAGCGGGATCGTTCTTTTATATCGGAATACACAATTGAGTTGAAAAGTGACCGTATGGTGATACAATTCTTAGAGAATTATTACGAGCTGACTTTTACGGACGTTCAGTTTCTATATTTAAGTGTCTTCAACATATTTAGATTCATATCATTTTCTCTGAATATTCCCTATGTTTTGTTTCTTTTTTAAAATGCTACACATTGTCATCATTTAACTACATTTCAGTCACAACGCCCAGAGGATCTGGAACTGACGTTGACAGACGTTGTTGAAACCCAAATCGACCAAACAGTAAGTAATTTCCGTACTTTATTAATTTGTTCCTTAACGCTTTTCGGATGAATTAAATGCTAATATAATCTATCTTAAATGCACATATTAACACACTAGCAATAATTTCGGTGAATTTGACCAACAGACTCTGCGGACCGGAAATAATCTACTTTTTATAATACTATAGATTAAATGCCAAAAACCAAATCGCGAATATCTAAAAGGAAAGAAAAACAATTATTTATTTTTTAAAGATAATAGGCAGTAGAGTTTGCTATTTAACATGTAAATTGATCTCCCTACGGAAGCCAAAAGAAAATATACGGGGGGAATTTCTTAAAATGTAAGCGGATAAAAAATTGAAATTCATAATCTGGAGTTCTTTATTCATATATAATTACCGATTAAACAACCCAGATTACGAATATAATTTTTTTAAATTATTTTACATTTTAAGAAATAGCATCGTATAGCATTTCTGTTAGCTTCTATAGGAGAGACAATTTACAATGCATTTACATAGCAAGGTGCACCCTTGATACAGTTGCCATGAAAGTATTTGTAAAACAGACAGAGAGAGGCGACGACGCGTCTGTGAGAAAGTGTACTTTCGTTTGTTTTCCCTGTTATCTGCAATAGCTACATCTTAGCAATATCTTATCAATAACTACCTTAATTTTTAGCTATCTTAACAATAGCTACAAATTAACTATTTATACTTTCTAAGTTATATTCACCGTTAGACAAAGCTTGAAATATTCTTCTTTGTTTCTACCTCGAATTAAGTACTGTTCTCTTTGAACTGATATGTAAAAATTTTAAAATTACTCAGAGACCACATTCGTCATTTAAAAATTTTAACTTCCTACCTAATCTAAATTCCTGTGCCAAACACAAAAACCTTGTCAGTAGGTATAGAAAAGGAAAAGAGAATACGTGCTTCTCTTTTTGAGATCATAATAGGCCCAAATAACAAAATATGACTCAATCACTGCATAAAATGTTAAAGGAAAAACATTTATTACTCTAGTAAAGCAAAAAAGGGTACAAATACAAAATTTATACAATAATTTCCTTTTTTTCTGCCTTCTCCTCAATGATTAATTGCTTTCTGAAATCATCCGTTAATCGCAGTTCTTTTATTCAAGAAAAGCCGGCTCCATCCAGGTTTTCATAAGAGCTTGAGAGAATACCTCTCATTGGCCAGTAAATAGGAGAATTTATTTCTCCATAAATTCAAAAAATGAATCTGTAACAATTCACAAATAATTTGTGCAGTCTTTTAACTGTTAATTCTAAAATAGATTTTCACACAACTGGTACAATTTCGTTTTGCAACATTTTTCTCGAGCGTACTTGTTAAAAAAAAACAACCTAGACGATTAAACATTATCATTACACCAAAGACTATGTTGTAAAAAAATACAATTTTATATTTAAGAACATCTTTTTTTTTTTTTTTTTTGGACTCATTTTGCTTTTCTAACATTTGACTCTACAATCTACCGTTCTATGAACGCTTCCTATACTAACTTTGTTTACGTTGTGTGTGTGTGTGTGTGTGTGTGTGTGTGTGTGTGTGTGTGTGTGTGTGTGAGAGAGAGAGACTTTATTTTAATACTAGAAACAAGAGTAATTCTGGATGACAACGCAAGCAGTCCTTGTAAATATAGTGCTCATTATCAAGAGCTGAATCAATAACAACTACAAATTAAAATATATATTAAAATAATATATATTTAATATATTAAATATATATATTAAAATTATTTTAATATATATATTTAATATATTAAATATATATTATTTTAATATATATTTTAATTACAAATAAATTACAAAATAAATACTTCATATATCGTTTCTTTTTGGGTTTGTTTTTTTCATATGTACTCATGGTTGTCCAATTAACAGTAAATTTTTTTTTAACCGAGTTTATTTTCACAGCATATTTTCTATTCAAAAATTCATTTTTATGAAAAATCATTTTCAAATATTTACGCTAATGACATAAATTTGACTTTTGTATAAAATAAAGTTTGAATTTGTAGAGTTATAATTAGTAAAAATGTATTAAAATGTTAGACGATTTTAATAATCTTTATTTTCTTTGTGTTTTCTTCTTCGAGATTTATCATTTTCCGATGTAATATTTGTTATGACGGATTATATATAGGTTTGATACAAAAGGTTGCAACGACATTTTTTTTTCAGTGAAATTTATCTGTGAAAATGTACTCAAATCTTGGTTCGCTTTGCAATCAGTCAGCTGTTGTCGATCGTTTACATACCCGAGCCAAAATTCTGATACTATGAAAACAGGTTTCACATAATCTTGTGGAAATGGACATTGGTTAGCGTTTTAGTGCTTGCTTGTCGTATATTGTCGCGTGTTTGCCAAAATAAGTCATTTTTCGACAAGTGTCGTCACTAACAAGACAATACTTATTCATTACGAGAATCCAAAGTCTAAGAAAAGTTCTGCATTTGTATTCGTTGGAATGTAAAGGTTTTGTTTGTTTTTTTTTAAACATTGCTGGTACCTGGGGAATCTTTTACTGAGCAACTGACACGTTTGAACGGTGCGTTCAAACAGAAATTATTTTGGGGTAGGAAGTCAAATGGTCATTTTTCAGCTTGCAAATGTGAAACAGTAAACGATTATGGAGTTGGCATGCGAAGTCCGTCTATATGCGGTTTATTTTCAAATGCTTCAGCGAAACACTTGCTTCGTTCAATGCAATGCATATTGTTTTGTCACCAGTTTGTCAAATAATTCAGCGAAACAAAACCAAAATCGTTTTTTTAAGGCTGGATACACAACTGAGCTGAAAGATGGCATAAAATGTTGCAGTTCGAGGAAACCTTATTTTGATTATTGCATAATTATGCTAGAAATTTCTACGATTAAAAACTTTTATCAAAAACATTCCGGAAAAATTTGCCTGGACGTAATGCATGAAAAATAATGTGCGATTCCCACGAAAACATGTTATTCTTCTATGTGCTGTGTCATCTCAAAACTTGACCGATCATGGCTCTCCACAACACCCGTATAATGCCCGTAGAACCCGTATAAACGGGATCGGGTTGGTCAACCTCCCGAACGAGACTCTGCCCTTCGGCAGAGGCCTCGTCCGAGAAGGTATCTAGCCACCCCCACGAGGGTTCTGCTCAGAGGCGTAGGCTCAGCCAAAAAAATGTTCGAACCGTCAAGTCAGAGGAAGCTCGACTCGATTCGGTATCTAGCCACCCCCACGACACAAGGTCATTTTTAGGGTTGAGCATGTGACGTAAAAAAAACAAGGTCGTTTTTCGGCGGAATCGTCTGGGTTGCTCAGAGGCAGAGCCCGTCGAGGCTCAGCCAAAAAATGCCCGTAGAACTCGTAAAAACGAGATCGGGTAGGTCTTTCACCCCGAACGAGATTCTGCCCTTCGGCGGAACTCGTCCGGGAACCTCGTCCGAGGTTCGGCTTGATTCAGTATCAGCCACCCCACCACTGCTCAGGTCATTTTTATCGTGGGGGCAGCCAAAAATATGCCCGTATGAGTTCGATAGGGTCAAGTCGAACGAGATTCGACTCGGATTCGTCCCTCTTTCTCTTCGAGAAGATCGGTTTGATTCGTATACATGAGATAGTGTTAGGAAGAGTTCATTCTGTAGTTATAGGTAAGGACCCATAACACTTACTCTATTATTTATGTTTTTTTTGTTTACAGGGCGAAATGCGGAAAGAAGTCAAGTTAGGGAGTGTCAATCATGGCTATGTTGAAGATGGTGAGGAACACACTAAATCAAAACAGAAAAAATTCAACAAAAAAAGATCAGCGAGCCGGTACGTATTGCTATCATATGCAAATCTATTTCCCAAATATTCTCGACTACAATTTCTGGTAATTAATGTTAATGCCACCGTCTTTACGGACACGCTTCGGTGATCACAGTGTGCTTGACACTTCCGCTCAAAGAGTCTTTAGATTAAAACAAGTTTGACACATTTGCTGAAAGCATCTTTTTGCTTTAAATGATTTCACCTCAAGCAAGGAAATAACGCTACTAGTACTCAAGGGGGGGATACTGAAAGTGATAGAATCTGAGAAAAACGCCATTAAAGAGAGAGAACAATGAAAGCACAGGAATTAAGGAGATGAAGATAACGATTGATGTTGCATTTAAATTTTTGAAGATTAAAGTTGACAGGGAAGCAAGAAGATAGAAGAGAGTACAAGAGAAGAAACTGATAACATAGAACTTATGATTATTTCTAGAAACTTCAACAGTAAAAGGATGAGACCTAACTGCCAATCTAGTATTGCACTTAAATTCGTGAAGTCGCTGTACCAGAGGAAAGCTCGTAACAGTCCAGATATAACAGCAATACTCCATTCTTGGTCTGATCTGACTCTTATAAAGATATAAGATGGCAGCGGGAGTTTGATATTTTCTGGAGCGAGTCAAGGAACCGACCATTCTTCCAGCATCTTTTGTAATAAGCACGAATACGCGCGTTCAATATGACGTCGGTAGTGAGCCTTAGACCCGGTAGGGATTCGAGGCAAGGAGCCTTTTTGAGGATATGACCACTCATCAAGATTGGTGACGATTTAAAGTATTCTCTGTGGCGGTAATTATGACGAAACACCCGTTCGTTAATTATCTCTGTACGGTAGGAATGTATTCGTTATGTCTATTCATTGACTTACATTTTTCATAGAAAATTGTCATCTGTTTATATTTCTGAGATGAGGTATTGTAAATAATTTACACTATTTATATTCTTCAGACTGTTGTCCTCATCTTTTTTTGCCATAGTCACGACACATGGTCCAATGGATAAAAACGTTGGTTGGGCCCAGTGACTTGACCCAAAGAGCTGTGAGTTCAATACCTGGCTAATGCAGTGGGGAACAAATACTTGGAGATTTGAGTTAAATGGAGATAACTGATACACCCAGAAGAGGCATGGCACGTGGAACTGGAACAACCTACCCCAATGGACGAAATAAAGGGTCCTGTTCGAGATCACCTGAAGAAGGCCGAAGCCTACGACGGCCAAAACATTGTGAATGCGACAATAAAGATGAGGACAAAAGTTCGAAGAATGTAAATAGAATAAAAAATTATATTTGGTGATTCCTAAAGTAGACTGGGTAATGTTGTAACTACTTATATTGATGGGGAGAAGAAATACTACAATAATTAAAACGTTGACATAGATTTATATCTATCTCAATCTTTTCTTCTTTTATCTAAGTTTTTCTCCTCTACTTACACGGGTAGGCTGAAAAGTTCATAGGCTGACTATGAATGAGTGATGCTACAGCTGTGAAACCTTGCATGCATTAATTTCAGCTACACTATTTAATAACTGCAGTGTTTATTTCCAGGTAAACTGACATCTGACTATTCAATGAAGACTTGTTGATCAAAAAAGTCATCATCAGAAGGTATGACGTCATCATAAAATGATATGGCGTCATTATCAAAAGGTACGACGTCATCATCACTGCTGTACTGGTTCCAAGCCAAGTGTTGGGGAACAGATGATAGTTAAATCAGTAGAATAGGGAGGGTGATTAACCAGTTCAAAACCCACAGTCACACACAGAAGTCATTGAAACCAAGGACGTGTGTGCTGGAGCAGTGTCCTGATGAAAAAAGACCCCTTTATTTTACTCTTCCTGAACGTTTGGTCTTGTTAGACTTTCATAACTATGTCAGTAAGTCGGCATAGTATTTCTCCATTAATGATGTGGCCTTTTGAAGATAGTCAATAAACACAATGTTTTTGTATCCCCAAAATCCGAAGACATCACCTTCCCTGCAGATAAAACGACCTTGACTTGAATCAGGTGAAGAAGGGTGTTTCCACGGCATAGATTTTCTCTCTGTTTCTGGCTTAAAGGTAATAAATAGTCCAATACTCATCCTGGATTAGGAAACATTCAAGGAAACCAGCTGAATCTGCCTCAAACAATGTCAGATTTTCCTATGATGTAAAACTGGTGTGATTTTGATCAGGTGTCAGAAGATGTGGCAGCCACCGAGCAGAAACTTTCGTCATACCAAGTTCATCATACAGAATATTCCCAACTCTCTCACAGGATTTACAATCAATCACATCACATCTATCGTCATGTGATGAATACATGATCGTGTTCATCACATGACGATAGACGACATGTTTTCCTCGGTGGTAGCAGTTGTAAGACACCCAGATCTTGCGTCATCATTAAGACTCTTCCTTCCCCTCCTAAATTCAACTGCTCACTTGTGTACTGTTGATAAAGCTGCAGTAACTATGTCAGCATGAATGCCCTTGGAGGCTAAACTATTTTTCTGTAGATACTTGATAACAGCATGATACCAGCTTTTGTCCATTTTCAAGAGGTAACTACGAGTTATTTTTTAAGTTTTCTTTGAAGGTGTCAGTTTACATGGAAAAAACAATGCAGTTATTGATAAGAGCTGAAATTAATGCATGCAAGATTTCATAGCTGTAGCATCATTCCTTTATAGCCAGCCTATGAACTTTCAACCCACCCTAGAATTTATCTCCGTCTTTTCTTATCTATCTATCTATCTATCTATATCTATATCAGGTCCTTTCTTATCTATCTATATCTATATCAGGTCCTTTCTTATCTATCTATCTATCTATATCAGGTCCTTTCTTATCTATCTATATCTATATCAGGTCTTTTCTTATCTATCTATCTATCTATCTATCTATCTATCTATCTATCTATCTATCTATCTATCTATATCAGGTCCTTTCTTATCTATCTATCATATCTACCTAATATATCTATCTATATCAGGTCCTTTCTTATCTATCTATCTATCTATCTATCTATCTATCTAATATATCTAGCTATCTATATCAGGTCCTTTCTCATCTCTGTCTCATGTCTTTTTTATCTATCTATATTAATGTCTCCTCAATATCTATCTATCTCCGGTCCTTTCTATCTACAGTAAAACCACAATCTAAAGAATTAATTGGGAAGAGTGTGTTCCTTAAATCCGATATTTCCTTCGTAGATCACTGAATTTAATGAACATCGTTTTGTTAAAACCAAGACGGTCAACACGCAAATGACCAATATTGCGTAAAATATCAGATAAAACAATTGTACATACTTTGCCTTGCCGATGCTGAAAGGATTTTTGCTGTTGATGTAATCTGTAATTTAATTTGCTTTGTACTCATAACCGAGGTTTAGAAAAAAAGAAAAAAAAAAAACAGGAATGCGCTTACAAAGAGAAAATGTAAAAAAAAGTTTGCTCGTGATTGTTGTATAATTTTCAAATATTCAACAAGGCAAATATGAAAAGTAAAAAACAGTTCAAATTCTTATCAAAACAAGATTTACAAAAGACATTTGAAATCTAAAAGTGCCCAATAAATACATTTGACAATAACGATAAGTGCAAAACTAAAAACGTGTTGAATTGTACGTGCATCTATCGAAAAAGATAAATCTGTATCCACGCACAGACGTACTAGAATCGTTCTTCCAAAACATCAATGAACTCAGCCGACAGTCAGTGAGAGGAGTTACTTACAATAAGCAAGCGCTCTTATATACATATTAAACTATCCGAAAAATTAAGATGAGTCTCTCTCTATCGCTATCTCCCTTGCTCTTTCTTTCTTTCTCTCTCCCCTCTCTCTCTCTCTCTCTTTATTTTTTCTGTCTTTCTTTCTCTCTCTTTCTCTAATATGGTTTGTTATAATGAAAGTTGTTTTTAAAAATAGATGAAATCAGCAAGTTTTTTTAAATTATTATTTCCCGCTAACTTTACATCTAACAATGTTGACATGTACCCAGTAACTCAACCCAGACTCAAAAGAATGATTTGTTCTAGCATTTATCTGACTTCTTTCAGTAAAAATTTTAAAAAAAATTATTTTCGTTATATGTAATCTACGAGTGGTTCTTTAAATCCGATATGTCTTAAATCGATGTTTTTATGATAACTGTTTGTCTGTCTTTGCAGGGAATCGATTATTTCTATGAATTGGGACGCCTTCGAAGAAACACCAGTAGATAACTTCGCACACAAAAACCCCATTTTAGAAAATCTCTGCAAGGTTCTCTTAAAAACATTAACCAGTGTTTTTCTATCAGTATTTATCCTCGGCACCGCGCTCATCAGCCGACTGACACTCCTCGAAATCACCCAACAGCTGCGCTTGGTCAACATCAGTTTGTCGCTTACTGATGAACAGAACAAAGGTGATAAACAGTTGCATGTAAAAAGCGTCACAAGTAACATAACGGTGTCAAAGGTTCACTCAACAAACCATTCATCTTGTTTAGGGAATAGAGCTTCTTCTCCCGATGGACCACCTGTGTTAGAAGTTTATTGGATATGGGCTCTTTTTTTGGTTATATGTTTTCCTTATTTTATTGAAATGTTAAGGAGCTTATGGAAGATAATATTCAAGAAAACTTCATCATTTTCCACATACATTCTCCTCTGGGTGAGTATTGCAAAAATATATACTTTTATTTTATTTATTGATTTTTTTTTTTACCCTATACGGTCGTAGAGGCACCACATGTAATGCCGCTGCAGTAGCAGTATTATTTCCCTGGACAAGATAGCACGATACAGCCCAATCTTTTCCAGACTGGTTTTCCTTTTCTTTCCATCCAAAGCTATAGGACCCAATCAGTTCTGCTATTTATCCATAGTTGATGAATGGGAGATTCATAATGAATTCGACTGAAATTCGAACTCGACACTCCGATTTCTCGAGCCGTTATCCATTACTCTATCGTGTCTTTCATTATATTCATTTATTAATTTTTATTATTTATTTACATATTATCACCATGTTAAAAAAGGTTTAACACTAAATTTCACCCTCGAGAGCCACTCAAACTAGATGGTTACCATACAAATGGTAATAATAAATGAAGTTCGTGGAAGAACAGTTGAGGATAGATAATGATTGGCCTTTGATTGGAAGCTTTCAAGCGGACACAGTTACACGAGGTTGCAGTTGGGGGGGTCTCTCTGAGATGTTCCTTCTTATAAAATATTACGCGATATATATTATATTATAGATTATCTATAATACATATAATGAAATATATTATATACTAATTAATATAGAGTAATAGTGAGTCATTGAATGAGAAAATTGGAGAGAAGAAAAGAACATGAATAATCTTGATAAAACTTGAAAAGAAATAAAAAAAAACTTAATATAATACAGGGTGTCCCGCTAAAATTAACATCATTTTGTAGTCTAATAATATCGCCAATTCTCACTGAAATGATCTGAAATTTTAACAAAATGTGTAAAAACTAAGTTGACTGTGCGGTCTTATTGAGAATCAACCAGGAAAATGGATTGGGCGTGTCGGTGATAATGTGCTGTTGAAATGGCCATCACGTTCACCTGACTTTTTTTTTCTATGGGATTATGTGAAAGGAGATGTCTATATCCCCTTCTTCCTACAAGCCTAGAGGAACTTAAGCAGAGAATAATTGGGTCGCTGAGGAATCTTATACAAGACATGCTACAGCGCGTTTGGCAGGAGCTGGACTATCGATTTGACGTGTGTCGTGTCACAGGTGATGCGCATATTGAATATTTGTGAAGCTTTGTGAAACCGGTTATAAAATCTACATCCCTTTGAATATCGTGTTCGAATTTTGATAAATAAATCTCTTATTGTTCAATGTAAAGCCTTTTTAATTTCGTTTGCCTGGTACATGTAGTTACTCAGATATTCACATTTTAAATAATGACAAATTTTTGGGACACCTTTTATTTGTTAGAACTACTTCAGTAACAATCTTCTCCTTCGATGTGCCGTGACTCTACAGAACGTTGATGACCATGGCTCTTCACAATTTTCTGTCATTTGTAGTTCTTAAAATGTGAGTTTTTTTGTTATCTCTCATAAACCCTGTTCAGCCGTTGCTGGAAAGTCATTATCTCCGCAGTCGCTATTTTTATCGCGACTCTACCTATATGCCTAAAAGCCCCCCCCCCTAATAATAATTTCTTCTTGTCGAGCAGGGACTATAACCGAAACGTCTTGAAACAGAAAATTGATGAATTACATTTTGAAATATTCCGACAAGTAATAGCTTATTTATTTATTTTAGATAACATCGGACCTAACTTTCCTTTGGAAGCAAAACTTTTTTTTTAATTGATTTTGTTTTCTGTTGTTAGTTTTTACTTTTTTTTTTTTTTTCAGAATATTCTAATTGAAACCCTTCACTCACTGGGACTTCTAATGTTGGTCTTCATTGTCCTGACGAGTGTTGATCCTGTTCGAAGCTCTATGCTTATCTATGGCGTCGGGTTAATACCATGTGCCTTGGACGTTTTACCTGCTCGAGACAACAGTTCAGCTGACGACGAAACCATTTTTTATAAGAGGGTCTGCTTCCGCCGTTGTTGGAAAGTCATTATCTTTGTAGTCGCCATTTTTATCGCGACCCTACTTATATGCTTTCACATAAGCCTAAAAAACGACTATTTCTTCCTGTCGAACAAGAGCTATAACCAAAACCTCTTCTTCATTACCCCGATTTCCCTGCTTTTGATCTCGTTGAAATATTGGAGCCTCTTTTCGGATAAAATCTGTTCGCCCGAATTATTGGAAAGAATGAACAAACAGAAAACGAAAATATCTCTGCTGGTGTCAATACTTAAGATTGGATACACTCTCCTTTTCATCTACATCTTTTATGGGACTGGCACCAAAGACTGCAATCGGGTACTTTTTATTAGAGGCTCTTCTAATAACGCCACCAATTGCGGTATTCACAAAGTCACACTATCATTTTTAGATTTCAGTCCCGGGCCATTCATCTACGCCTCGATCAACATGATTGCCGGGTTCTTCTGCTTCCGCTTAGCCAAGACAGCGTGTCAGCTATTAGTTCAACGGATTTCGTTCTCTTTTCCACTTGTTTTGATCGGTCCGATTTCTACTTTTCTCGTCCTGCTTTTTACCAGTCAAGGGCTGCCATTTTTAAAAATGACGCCAAAAGACGCGCCTCCAGTAATAGAAAGGGATCTAATCGAATTTCTTACCTGCTATTACAAAGAGTCTACCTGGGAAAGGATTTTCACTATCGGATTTTACCTGTCGTTTCTTTTTGTCACCCGACATGTGTGGACGCCCAAAATCGAAAAACTTGCCAAAACAGACAAGTAAGTTGATAAAACTTAAATTGATCAGAAAAACGTTTCAATAGTTTAATCGAGTGTTGCAAACATTAAAATTTGTAATTATGCTAAACTGTCCATCTCTATTATTATTATTATTATCATTAATGATAATAATAATAATTTTGAGTAGTTTTATTTTTATTTTATTGTTTTTCATTAGTAGTAAACGTAATAGTCTTATTTTGTTGGAACGTTTTAGATTGAGCATTATAGATCTTTGGTAGGATTGCATTTTGTCAGATCTCACAGATAAAAAAAAACTTCACATCACTTAAAAACTTCCAAAAGCAGCAACAACTAAAGTAGATATTATGAAATGAACAAAGTTCAACAATTATTTTAAGACATTTTTATATTTATACATTCTTTTTTATATTTCTTTATATTTAAGTATATGCTCTGTTTATAATAAACAATATTAACAACATTTACCGGCCTGAATATCCGAGAAATTGTCAAATAAAATATGCGTCCTCCGACAGGAATAGAACCTGTATCCTATACAGAACCATCATAGAGCCTGACGTGCTTTTACCGATTTCGTCACAGCGGAGCGTTCGGTTAAGAGTGTCGATTTTACTGTTTTTAAACTACAATTTTCCATGATTTTCTTACGTACATTCATATCTGCTCGATGCGTATCCAAATGTAAACAAATGACGTCACACATTATGAAATCAACAAAGTCCGACAATTATTTTAAGACGCAAATTTTTTGTGACAATTTCTCGGACATTCAGGCCGGTAAATGTTGTTAATACTGTTTATTATAAACAGAGCATTTACTTAAATATTTATATCTATAAAAAAGAATGTATAAGCATAAAAATTTCTTAAGATGGATATCGAATGTAATTCAAAAAGAAAATGGTGGTATGATCAAGATGTTGACCTTAAACAAAAGCCGCCATCAATACTACAGTAGAACGGGCGATAACAGCTCGTGGACTTGAGAAAATTATTTTCTTGAAAAACAGTTTTTAGAGAAAGATTTTATAAAATTTAACTGACAATAATGGTAGCCGAATTTTTCCTTATAAGATAACGGCTATCCTTACCATTATCATTGTCATTATTATTAATTTTGTCTAGATTTACTTTCGTTTTATTGTATTCATATTTATCGCAGTATCTATGACTGTTAAGCAATGTAGATGAAAAAAAACAATCATCACAATTTTATTATTTATTTCTTATCCACACTTCCTACTTAATGCACCTATAATAATAAAAGACCAGAGAATTGTATAGCAACAAAAATAGAATGAAAAAAAAAACAATCCCAAATTAATATTAACTAGTAGTAGTACTCGACATTCGTCGGGAAAGAATAACCCAATTTTAAAAACCTATTTTCACTAGTTTCGAGAACTCAAAGAAAATGTTGTAACGTATAAAGTCGGATCTGCCTTCCTATGTCACTGGCCTGAATGTCTGAAAAAATGGCCTCTCGAAACCTCGAAGATCCTTTCGCATCTGCTCCACAAATGTTCGATAGGCAAGAATCATTTCTGTACTTTGTTCAGTGTTACTATTGTGCAGCTGTGACTTGGGAGGTCAGCATAAATTCAACGCGTACCGTCCGGTTACTTGGGGCAACAGTTGTGGTTCTAAAGAACGATGCTGAAATTATCATGGACGGAGCATTTGAGAAATGAGGACGTTTTAAGAAATATAGGAATGAAAAGGCCATTTATATTTTGAGAAGGTTGATATTTCTGGGACGCATAATGAGGATAGTGGGTTTGGAGAATTTGATACTCACGGGAAGGCAAAAGAGGCAGAGAGAAACAACGAATAACCTACCCTAATGATCTTGTGTAAATACATGACAGAATCGGGACAAGGAAGGATAGTAAGAAGACAAACATTACATAGATCTACAAAAGATAATTTGGTTGGTTGGTTTTGTTTAGCAGCATATGAATATCTATGGGATATTCAATGCCGAAATTTAAATATTTTGTACACAATTTTATTTTATTTTTAGTGATAATAAAAGTTTAGTGGTACAAATCTTACTAATTAATCCATAGCTGAGGGAGAAGAGTTGAATTCATGCCTTTCCCAAGAGGATTTGAATGAATATAACGAACCCGACTGGAATTGGAACTCGTTTTTCCGATTAACATCAGACCACCCGCTCATGTAATCTTACAGCACCTCGTATTCCCAAGCGATCACCCATCTAGGTACTGACCAGCCTCGACATTGCTTAACTTCGGTGATCGTACGGAAACCGGTGTTTCAACGTAATGTGGCTGTAAATCATAAGATAACCATTATCGCCCACGTCTTGAAGGAACACAACGCATATAAGAAGGCCTGATCTTGCATAAAAGGTGGGATGTTGAAATAAGCAGGTGGGGTAAATTCTCTCGGCCGGTGATCGCTAGTTGTTATGAGTCCAGAGATAAAAGAACTTCAACGCAGGGAATTTTAATCTTAACTATTTTATTAACGTTGACGTATACATACATCTAACTAGCCAGTGGAGTCGCTCTCTCCTTCCACTGGGAAGCAGTTCCAGACACGTCTACATTGTTCGAAAGTTAAGACTCAACTGTCGAAAACCCTTTCTCTATCTATCATTCTCACACTCGTTCAGCCAATCATAATCGACTTCCCTGTTTTGTCTTCTATCTGACCCCTAAGGTCAGCCTCAGGAAGTCCGAGCGGAAATATACTTCTCTAAAAAATAATAATCTGCTAAACTATTATTTAACAGGTTGTAATAAGTGGTGAGGATTGAAAAGTATTAGGATGGGGTAAAATTAGTTTAGAATTTAGTTTATTATATGTAAACATGCAGCGAATTAAAATTTTTCCTTTATATAAGAACTAAATATAAACCTTCCAAAGCATGTTTCTAATGGCTTTTATATGTTACTCTTTTTCTCGAAGATCGTGGTGTGTTGTTGTATATAGCCATAAATTGACTGCGAAAGGATGTGAATAAGGTCGACATTTCACGCTCGTCAAACACTTACGGTATTCTGTCAAAGAATACTTTTTACTACAAGGACAATTGAATTCTTAGTTATTATTTAGCTCAGTGAATTCGGTCTCATGTAAGATCTCGATCGGAATTTCTTTGGAAAAATCAACATTAAGTGATGACTCTCTTTCATTCTCAAAGTAACTTTGACCAACATCTTCCGCCGAAAAAGCTGATAACTTCAATATTGTTTTCTCTGTTTACACACTTCAAATTTCTGATGAATTCTTTGATAGAGTTGAGACAGAGTTTTGACATCATTTCCCTGCAAAACATCCTTCCTAATGGGCCTACAAGACAAACAATTTTATCTGATATCATGTAAATATGGGGAAACATTCAATGCCTTCGTCACCCCCATTGACTTGAAAGCAACACTCACGTCGATTTCTTTTAATATACTCATCTCTGTTCATTCAGGTGATAGCGTCTTTTGATTATTAGCAAGTTTTTATAGTATTTTAGCAGATGGTCTTCTTCTTCTTCTTCTTCTTGCCGTGTCCCTTCAGGGCCTGAGCGATAATGGCACCCCACAATTTTCAATCTTTTGTAACTCTTAACAAATTTTGTCTGTTCCTTATCTCTCCTAATCACTATTCTGTCAACCTTTTACACAAGCTCGTTAGGCAGGTAATGCGTTGTTTTTCTCTGTCCTGTAAGTATCAAATTCCTAAGACCTCTTTCCTCATTATATGTCCTAGTAATTTCAATTTTCTCTTTCTGATGTTAAGTATAAGTATCCTTTTTTGTTTTCACTTTGTCTAAAATTTCGTCATTACTCAGTCCATGGTATTCTCAGCATCCTTCTCTAGATCCATATTTCTATTACCTCAAGTTTTCTCGTCATCTGTAAGATTTCCTTTTTCAGCTCTTTGGGCAAATGGCTGTCATTAACTAGTGCGAAGCGAGTAATATAACTACCGATGACTACAAGAATATATCCTCTTTTCTAAATACTGTCCTTAATTCAGACCTTAAATGCAGATTAGTTGTTCAGCACAGGCTGTAAATCTTGCATGACTGGACATAATATCGTTTGGGAGATTGTGAATGGTACTGAGTAGTTAACACAGGCGGAATGAGCATTTTGGAAACCGATGATATTTCATTCCAATGAGGTCACTGAGGTGGTCATTTGCTAGCACAAATTCCCTCCAAAGATTGATGTCTTTTTCAATGGAAACCTGTGTGAAATGGCAACTCGCTCTCTTATAAAATTTGTTTTCTTTCACAAATGTTTCTTTATTCTTGAATGTCAGCGTAACTTGCCCACTGCTTTCCTTTCAATATAAAGGCATTTAATGGTCGTTTGTAACAGAAGGATTAATGCCAAATTTCTCGACAAAATAATATCATACATTCCTTATATTATTCAAATAATCCTCAACTCATATAATACATTTCTCATAAGAGTCTCGTTTAAATGTTTCTTGGGGCGGGGATGCTATTGTTTCTTTTCCGCTGTTCAAACTTTAGTGAAAAGCAGATTCTGCACGTCTGTTAGACATGTTTACAGGTATCCTTTTGATTTTGAAAGTAATTTGAAATAATAACATTGATATTTACTTAATGTTCTTTTATGAAGCCTAAGGTGATTTTCTAAGCGTAGCTTAGATGTCACACAAGACCGAAAGTATGAGTCACTCAGTGAGGATCGAACTCACTATTCGGTCGTAATTGACCTAACGAGACAAGCTTGGTCAGCATTATACCACGTCGGAGTGCTCTTTTTACGAAATCCTTTCTTCTTGTTGTTGCTGTTGAAATTTGATGGCAATGAACTTAAAATAGCCAATCAGAACTTCCTATAATTTCTTGACAGATTGTAGGACATTTTTAGATCAGCTGCCAATTTGACTTCAGTGAATCGATCAGACTTATTAGTAAGACAGGAGTAAATATTGTGTGTCTGTCTCTCTGTGTGTGACGGTAGATCAATGAACCGTTAGCCAGATAAATGTTGAATTGAAATATTCATTTGACGTGATTAATATACAGCAATGAATTGAATACTAAGGAAGGAGATTATTATTCACAGTCGGTCTAATGTCCTCATTTTTGTTTTTATTATCGCAACTATAAGTCGTTGTAATCTCCAGCCTTCTTCAGGTTTCTGTCTTTCCGAGTATCCCTCGGAGATATTCAAACTGAACACTTTATTCAATTTACAAGTATAGATTGTTCACTAAGGACATCTCGTCTTATTCTTTATTTAGTACTGATCAGTTATTAGTTGTTTTCTTTCTATTAAGTCTAAGTCTGAACTATCTGGCTCGGAGGTTGAACTCGCAATTGCTATGTAACCACAATCACGAACCCAAACATTACTCCATTAGGCTATTAAATAAAGTGTTTAGTTCGAAATTCCCAGAAAATTTCTCGGATCGACAGACACCTGAAGAAGGTTTGAGTGAACAATGGTTGAAATGCTGTGATAGCAACAACAAAGATGAGGACAATAGTCCGAATATAAATAATGTAAATAATGATAACTCCTCATCCCAGAAATTCAGGCAGAAGGATATTATGTTGAAAATATTTATGTAAAATAAATGTTTCTTATCATCATTAGGCTATGGACTTATTGATGTACCTACAGTGTGCAATGGATAAATTGTCGTCTAAGTTACGCGAAAAATGAAAATAACACTGACCTCTCATTTTAACAGATATATTTACCAAAATTACACAAAAATATCTTGAGATACTAAAGAGTAAATATATTCAATAAAATCGCCATTGGCATCAACCACGGTCTCCAGACGCCTTCGGAATCTTCTAGACGGTCTCCTTGTTTAAGTTGGTGTATGATGCGATAATCCTTGCCTTCAATTTATCTTTGGTGTTACAAGGAGTTTTGTTGGTCTCTTGCTCAACTGTGGCCAACATATAATAACCAAGAGAGTTGCAGTTTGGGGAGGTAGATGGCCACATGTAAGGGTGATGTGGTCACAGAAATTATCTGACAACCATGACTGGGTTCTTTTGCTTGTGTGGTATGGTGCAGAGTCCTGTTTCCAGACATAGGGTCTTCCGACATCCACCCTCTTGACCTAGAGCAGCACTACCTCCTCGAGACACTTGATATAGTGTTGAGTCTGAGGCCCTGAGGGAAAATGAATGAAGGTATAACGTCGCCATCACTAGTGATCCCTCCAAACACCTTCGTAATCACCATTAGACTCATCTAACTCTTTCTGAATCCGAAGCAGTTCAGCATGCTGTTTCAAAATTTCTGGCAGAGTGAATTGCGTCACGGTGCTCTTTTTCTCACAGACGGTGCCTAAATGAGCCTACTATACAGTGCTGTCGACAAAATCTAAAGCAAACAACGCGCATGCGTGAAATTCAAAATATAAAATGACTACAATTTATACATCGCACCCTGTACATATCTGAAGGTCACAAATACAGTTGATACAAAGGTACCGCCGTCCTGGATATGTCGATAAACTTCATCCGTTAGCAAGGCCTCTGATCAGGAGTTTTTGAGGAGCGTGGAACCACCTTTAAGTGTTGTGGTTCTTAGGTTGACTCTACCCGAGGTGGTAGGACATGTTAGGGTTCCAGCTATAGGCAAATAGTTAATCCCCAACAAAAAAAAACTGGGGTCAAAGTCCTATGAAAGTGCAAAAATATTTATACTTAAAATACCGGCAATACATTTCTGTAAGGAAAAAATTATTACCAGCAATATTTTTTTGTCAAGGAAATTACTAATGCTCCCAAGAAAAATAAATATCGGTACTAAATGGCTCATAAGGAGTTAATATGCTGCTAAACAAACTAAGATACGATCATGGTTATTATTTAGATTATTCGCTTTACTAAGAGAATCTGCTGCCTCATTAGATATGAAAACCCTTTATAGATTTGTTGAATAAACGGGTTACATGAATATCAAGTATCCAAATAAATTCTAATTAAAAACAGAACTTATTTTTTAATTAAATAATTCTTTAAAAAAGAAACAGATTAATGCAAAAAAAAAGAAAAGCCCATTGCTTCCTGAATTCAGAAAATAATTGAAGCAATTTAAAATATGCTTTAAAATTTTGTGAAATTTCTACAGAATATTTGAGAACAGAAATGATTCTGTATTGACAAAAGTAATTCGTCCATAAGTACAACAACATTGAGATTTAGAAATGGCATCTTGTCTCAAATATTATAATTATCGTAAGGACAATCTGTTTACGGAAGCAAATAATAACTAAAATTAATTTCAAATATTGAAATTTATTGATAATAGTTACTTGAAATATGTTATTTTATTGCAGTCTTTTGTATGTTATCAGTTGCTTATCTTGTATGAAATTACCAATTATTTATGCTAAGTTCGAAATTAAATGGTATTAATTATCTTTACTATTAGATCTACTCCAATGTTTCTTCTTTGAAGTTCAACATTCATTCATTTATTCAATAAGTGAATTTTGTGCCACTGTGGTCACCACTTCCCTTATTTCTGTTGTAATTGTAGTTCATGGCGACATTCAAGGCAAAATAGTGCAATGGTTTGCCGATTCCTTTTGAACCGGGAATGATGAGGTTATCACGTCCCTCCTCTCAGAAGTTTCTCCGCCCACTGGTAAAGCCGTTGACCTATGAGGCGTATAGCCTTGGCCCAGATTGACAACTGGCCCGCGGCCGTCCCGCTGCAATTCTTTTCGTAAAAATGTACATTTCAATGACCAGAATGAAAATAGTTTTAATATCTTGTGTTACATCTTACCAGATTTCAACGTCTGATTTAAGGTCGCAAAATAATGTCGCTAAGAAGAAGTCGTCCTCACTAAGTGTTTTCCTGCTACTCAATCAAAGAATTTAATTTGTCATTAATTACATTAACTTTACTGATTTATTCTTTGTATGACTACTACTTTGTAATATTAATTATACTGTACCATTCAATTATATATATATATATATATATATATATATATATATATATATATATATATAGGGGTATTTCTATAGTACAAGCAAGTATAGATAATTTCGCTATAGAACTTCTCACTTGGTCGACTCTCTTCTGGCTTCCCTGTCAACTTTGATCTTCTAAAAATGTAAATGCATTGTCAATCGTTATCTTCTATCTTCTTAATTGTTCTTTTAATTGTCTTCTCTCCTTAATAGTATATATTTATATATTTTTCTCATATTCTCTAACACTCAGTAACCCCCTTGTGTCTTAATGGCTTTATTGTCTTGTTTGGGGTGAAATAATTTTTTTAAAAGATTAAGATATTCATTGTAGGTTATTTTACGATAAAAATGAACTGAAAATAATTTTTCTATTGTGTAAATGAAATGCATTGCAAATGAAGAAAAAAAAAAGATTGTCAATGGTCAGGTATTATTGACAAAATAGAGTTATTATCTGTATAATAACGGTTGATAGACTTTGTTGTATAATCTTTTTATTAACATTTATGATCAGTCGTATGGTATGAATGGTCACAAGTGACTCTCTGATTTCAGATTATTTACCTCCTCGGGTTATTGCGGGGCTCTTCTTGATCAAAGCATTCTCCTCAGCAGACGCCGTGACGAAATAAAAAACAAAAAGACGACGAATATCGTAAGTCATTCTGTTCTCCTCTAATCCACATACCAAACAATGAACTGACCAATCCTCACTTTGTAGCCTTAGCAGAGTTCAAAAACATTTACGCGGTCTTGATTAATTATGCAATTAATTATTGTTTTTAATCCTGTGCGACTGTGGGGTTTCCCACTGACGAAACGTCGCAGGCGTGTCACTATTCTATCGCTATTTCCATAGCAGATGTTCAGACGCTCTACATTCCTTAGGTCCATTAATTCAAAACTTTACAGCTAGGAGTCGCTACACCATGTATACAGAATTGAATTATCCTCATTCTCTTCGTATTCCATTGGCAAGGGGGAAATTCCATTCAGTTTCTTTTTTAACAGGAACCGCTACTTCGTGGAACAGAATCCCAAACAGATGCTTCATTGATCTCTACAATCTTAACCTCTTCAAGTCTAGAGTCAACCGTTATCTATCCTACATATCCTCATATTTCCTCTTCTTACGTCTATACAACCATTTCATTCAATAAATTTCTACCTTGACTGGCTCTTGAGTCTTATATTGGATGAACATTTGATAAAAAAAAAATGACAAGTCGGGATTATTGGTGAGTTTTTAAGTGACTTTTTAATTTAACATACCCTTATTATTTCCAATTAACATTTTAATGAACTTTTAAAAAGGGTTTAGAATTGTTTTATTTAAATCTACTTAGATTTAAATAAAACAATTCTAAATCATTTTTAAAAGTTCATTAAAATGTTAATTGAAAATAATAAGGGTATATTAAATTAAAAGGTCACTTGTCGGTCATTTTTATATGCAATTTCATCCAATACAAGGCTCAAGAGCCACTCAAAGTAGAAGGTCGCCGTTAAAATGTTTATGATGACTGAATTATAATATTAGTGAAAGAGGAGATGGTAGAAAATAAAGATTATGAGGATAAGGAGAATAGATAACGATTGATACTTTACTTGTAGTGTAGTGTTCAGAAAAGCATCTATATGAGAGTGTGTTCCACAAAAATTGCAGTTTTTGGGAAAAAGCTACCTGATTAGAACTTTCTTCTTATATTTGAAACACAGGAGAAATGTGAGTGTTTCGATTCTGTGTAAATAATATGGCGTATCTTCATTGTAGAGATCTGAACTGGCGGAACTAAAAAACGGAGTGTCAAAAGGACGGTTTTTCCATTGACGCCGCTTTTATTTTTAACGATTCATCGGTACTGTTTGTTTTAAAAGGCGACAATTAGAATTGTAATAAAACCTAAACATATGATGAAAGTGAATTTATGCATTTTTTTCGAGAATTTACAACTAAAATATTAAACACTATTTATTTATTAGATTGTTTATTTACAAGAATAATTTTATATTTACAACATTCGAAAAACTAATACAACTGTATTTAAGACTGATACAATGCAATCATTTACCAATTTATAAAGAAATAAATATGAAAATAATTTTTTATCCATAAATTTATAAACACTTACTAAATTATTAAAATCCGTAAACCAACTATAAGTTGTTGCAGCGGGCCGAGAGGTGTGAGTGCCAATCGACCGTACAACTAAAACAGGGGACACAAAGGCAAGGAGATGGCAATAGCAAAGAAGGATGACAAACGCAGATGGTCCGTTGTAGACGATGGAAATCGTGTCTTTATTAGCGAACGGTGGATGGTAAGAAGACAGAGGTCGTTTGTTCGGGAAAGGTGTCCGGACGATAACGGGCGCTGGACGTCAGTGGGCACTGGATTAGGTCGTCAGCGGGTGCTGGAATAGGTAGCGGGATGTCAGTAGAGCGCCGCAGGGGTGAGCTGGAGGCCGCTGGAAGCTGTTGGGGTGAGCTGGATGCTGCAGGAGTGCTGGAAGCTGCAGGAGTGAGCTGGATGCTGGAAGCTGCAGGAGTGAGCTGGATACTGCAGGAGTGCTGGAAGCTGCAGGAGAGCTGGAAGCTGCAGGAGAGAGCTGGAAGCTGCAGGAGAGAGCTGGATGCTGCAGGCATTGATGGTCGAGGTTGGCGTTGGTTGTTGCTAGGATCATCGTTGTTGGGGGTTGAAGCTGATGTGGGTTGTTGCCAGGATGATCGCTTGGTGGTTGTTGAAGTTGATGTTGGTTGATGCCAGGATGATCGTTGTTGGTTGTTGAAGCTGAGTCGTTGCCGGGGTGCCAACTTGACGTGTTTGTAGTTCGTGTTGCCAACTTGTTGCTGTAGTTCGTGTTGCCAACTCGTTGTTTGTCATTGCCGGGATGCCAACTTGACGTGTTGGGAGGAGGAGAGAGAGAGAGAGAGAGAGAGAGTTCCCAACTATCGTCAAGTTGGCAGACAAAAAAATGGGAGCGTAACTTAATACACAGCCCGTAGATCGGCGTCCTTGGCCAATGAAGGCCAAGGGGCCTGCGTAGCCGACCGTTTAGGCCGCCGACCGCCTCCGAACAAACGACCTCTGTCTTCTTACCATCCACCGTTCGCTAATAAAGACACGATTTCCATCGTCTACAACGGACCATCTGCGTTTGTCATCCTTCTTTGCTATTGCCATCTCCTTGCCTTTGTGTCCCCTGTTTTAGTTGTACGGTCGATTGGCACTCACACCTCTCGGCCCGCTGCAACAAGTAAATCCTTATGGGCACCTCGGCGTGGTGTAATGGTTAGCAAGCTACTCTCGCTAGATCAGTTACGACTGAAAAGTGAGTTCGATCTTCACTAGGTGTCCCATACTTACGGCCTTGTGCCACATCTAAGCTACGCTTAGAAAATAAGTAAATCCTTATTGTTTACTATTTTATAGTTCGAATCAATTGGCAGTTAGGCGATGTGTTGTCAACCATTCCAAAACATTCTAATAAATAAATAATGTTTATTATTTTTGTTGTCAATGCTCAAGAAAATTTCATTTTCATATGTTTAGGTTTTATTACACTTCTAATCATCTCTTTTGAAACAATAAACACTGCCGAAAAGTGAAGGTAGTTAAAATAATACCGGTGTCAAGGGAAAACCGTCCTTTTGACACTCCATTTTTTTTATTTTATTTATTTATTTGTTGCACGCACGAAAGTCCATGTCATTAGAATAGTAATAAAGTAGTAATAAGGTTGCAACACTGTGTCTGTTGGGTCGGAAGAGCTACCGGATGAAGAATAAATCTTCTCACACAAAACTGCGTAAATGTTTTTGAACTCAAGACTAAAAAGAGAGGATTGATCAGCTACAGCCCAGATATGACAACCATTCTCCGTTTTGGACCTAATCTGATTAAAGTCTAAAACCTGACACTTTACTCCATCAAATCTCTTCCCTATCTTACACCTGCCTTATTTTGTGAATGGCGTGATGGCTATCGACGCCGAAATGGAATTGGCAGGCCGAGTTCTAATACCGGCCGAGGTGGTTACCTTCATTTCATACTAATGCTTTTTGGAAACACAGACAAGCCTCTCTTCTTTCCGCTCACTTCATCCATGAGTAAAATAGTAGGGCAGACCTAATTACGGAAAAGTCTCTTAAGCTAAAAAATGGTTTTCTCATGGAGCAATGCTTCTTCGATTACAAAATTGTAATTGTTAACTCTCATGTTTATTTTTATGCAGTATGAAATACAATCTCAGTTTTGAAACTGTTCCAAAATAATCATTCTAATCTTGAATATGCTGTTCCAGGAAAATGAAGAGGGAGTAACGAACACTGCTCCCAAAATAATTTACGCATGCGCAACGATGTGGCACGAAAACGAAAATGAAATGATCCAACTGCTGAAGTCCATTTTTCGGTGAGTGAAAAGGTTTTCCGCGAGATTTACTGCAATAGCGCGAGATTTATATCAATGTTTTCCCTGACATACATATAATACACTGAACTCATTTATTAGATATCGCATCGCTAAATAATAGAAATTTAATCACAAATATCCATTCTACTGCGTTCAATATTCACTAAGTACCCCAGGTTCGTGGCCTTGCGCAGGACTACATTAAACTTAGTAAATTAATAAATTTAACTGCGAAGAACATTCCTACCCTAGTGAATTCCATCTAAACTTAAATTTTATTTCTAACGGAATTAAACCTATCTTTAAAAAACTATTAAGGAACTCTCAAAAGAACTTGACATTGCCTGTAGGGCTTGTACAGTAAAGTCTCAAATCTCAAAAACTATTACTAATAAAAAGAAATTTATAGATCGCAACAAAGAAAATATTTCGCTTCTTGATATCGTCTATAATTTTCACTGCATCCAAATGGCTATTGTAGTTTCATTTTGAAATACCAGATGATCTGACTTGAATGTAATATGAGTAAGAAACATTTGTTCTAAATGGAAATGATCTGTGGTGTCCCCAGTATGTACCAAATTAGGCTTTGCACTTGGTATTACACAAGAGCACCAAAAGAGCCAAATGCAAAAGAGGGTTGAGCTGGAATATAACCGCATAGCCACTAGGTACAGAATTGCACTTTAATGGATGCTAGTGGTTACCCCGACATGTAAGCAAGTAATTGACCGAACTTAAGAAGTGCACATATAACACGACTAGATGTCGGGAAATTATATTAGCGCCCTAACCAAAATAAAAATAAAACTGAGAGAATCTCACATCCTCGCGAAAAGAGAATCAACGTTCGAAGAAAGTCGCACCAAAATCACATATTCTTCATTTTTCGATATCAATTGACGAAGCCCAGAAGCAAACAAACAATAATTTTACTCACAAAAAAATTCCTTTCATATCGTCTTTACAAGGATTATATTACATTATCATAAATGTCTTACAAGATCAAATCAGAAAAGATTGACTACAATTAACAAGAAATTTTTTTTTATTTATAAAGAATTCATTTCTTCAAGAAGTTATATAATCTTAAATATCAATAAAAATCTTCATTATAACTCTTACTGCTACAGATAAACAAATCAATAAACACACCGATGCTAAGCTTGCTGCTTCTTCCCGCGAACCGTTGCTGTGTGAAACCGACTCCTAAGAGGATGTTTCCCCGATCACTACAATCTGAATCTGTTCAAGTCTAGGGTTAACCGTTACTGTAAAAAAAAAAAAACAAGATCCCCGATTTTGGCCTCTATTATTATAAAACAGGCGACTATTTACTTGTATGCGTCTCACAGCCTGTCGGCCTGCAGTTGGAGATTCGTCTTCAGCTGGGCTGCCGAAGTCTCGTATCGGGAAACACCTACTCGAATCCGTTTTATACGGAGGTTACAGGGAATTTTTAGCTGAGCCTACGGGTTCGGGAACCCCACATTAAATTCGGCCTTGTGCCACATCTGATTGCGTGGGGCAGTAGTAAATACCGTCTCACAGCCAGCTGGCCGGCCAAACAGCTAGACTTGAGGATTGAAAATTAGCCTATAAGAGGAAATTGACTCAAAGATAAATATGGGATAGAGAGTGCTGAGCCTCAAGGACGTCACCACAGATTAATTTAGGGTCAAAACTGAAGAAGGACAATTATAGGCGCCCCAGTATAAACCGGAAGTTTCATAATTGTAAGCGTCTATGAAAAGATTTTTTTAATACGAACGCAGGTGCCAATAGCGGTTAGCAACACAGAAAATGGAATCAGTAAACCGAATACATCGTCTGACTTGGATAACTGGCGTCTATTTAGCATTAATATCCTCAGAAAAGGCAACGAATACATGATGCAATTTACATTGAAAAATATTCTTGATGAAAAAGATTTCCTATACAGTAATTTTTATAAATAATAATTTGAAAAAAATCGAAAAATATTGTATCAATAAAATTTTATTTTGATCATTTATTTAATTATGCTTTTTGAAATTTTTTCAAAATGGAAAATAAAAATTATTTTCTTATTTGCTTGGAATCAATAATTCTGATCAAATCCCAATTCCTGATGACTGATTTTCTTTTATTTTATTTTATTTTTTTTTTTAAATACATTTGATACAAAGTACAATGAATTTATATTATATTCATTTTAGATATGATTAAATTCCTTCTGTATTCCTATGACCAGAAGAGTTATTCTGGCAGCAGTTTATACACTACCAAGCCCAACCTAGCCCGACAGATTAATGGTCACTAATAGAAAGGTGGCGTTTATTTTATGTTATGTATTTATTTAGGGAAATTTTCGCACTTTTTGATATTCTGAACGAATTATTAAAAACAACCTACCCTTGTAGTAAGCAGTAAGATAGTAGTAAGCAATAAGATTAGTAAAGTGACAAGACTTTAGTCACCGAGAGTCGCAAGCCTCAATGACAAAAATCCTAGAGCATACAAGATAAGCAAGAATTAACAGATTGATACATTGGCTTGATATGCTGTAATCTATAGTGTGATAAGCGACAAAATCTACTACAAGGTATGGATCAACCAATACTTATTAGCTGAATACTATGGTTACTAAAAGGAGTTGCAACCACGAGTACTGAGCTGTACTTACAACGTCAATGTGAACGCGATGACTAGTAAATTCAGTCCTTCATGCCACATTGATCAACGCGTGAATTTAAACCAATATGGTAGAAACTGGTTAATGTTGAACGGTTTCGCCCCAAATTAAGAAGAAAACGGGCAATAAAATTTAAATATAGTAATTAGTACAAAATACTAATGCAGGCATCAATAAGATTTGAACGTTGTAATTCGGTCTGAATAGTAATATACAGGCATCAATAAAGCTTGAAGCAACTGGTATTTTATGATCAATAGTAAAGTCTAGATGTGAGAAATTCTTATGTGAATTTTGCAGATTTTACAAGTGTATATATGTACTGACTAAAATAAAGTATTTCATGCATCTTGCCAAATGGCTCTTACATATGCGGCTTGAAAATCAGCTTTCAAAGTTCTAGGAATTACCTGGACTTGGACACAGATTTGCAGGCCCTAGAAGTTAGTACACAACCATCTCAGCTACCAAATATACAGATTGAACTAATTCTACAAGCTAGGTGATTCCGGTAAGTTCTCACTCCAACCAAGGAGTCTTTCTCAAAAATATCTAGATGTTTGGATAGATTTCAGAGGAGTGCGTCTCGTGTCTGCTGGCTTCGATAATCATCATTCTAAATTATCGCTTTTATTCAGAATCCGAATATCTGTTACAGATAAATTGTTATATATATATATATATATATATATATATATATATATATATATATATGAAATGCGTGTTTTTCGGCAGCATGTTTTCATTCAAACACGTTTTGTTAAATAAGTTAGACATGTTCTGTCTTCTTATTCTAGATAGGATCCTCTCATATTAACAAATAATTTTTTGGGGGCGGTTGTTAAAAGACGAGAGGAAAACACTGTGTTGGCTCATATTGTATTTATTCCGAGTACTTTCGACTCCACAAACATTTTAAAATGTGTACAATAGATCGTCTTTAAATGTCAGTGATTGTCATTAATAGTTTTTCCTTTAACTAGCAACTTTTTTACAGCTTACCTAGTTACCTCCCCTTAAAAACGGCGTCTGTCAACCAGCCATGACACAGCGTTCGTGACTCCACATATAAAAATCGTAATCTTCGGATAACCACAACAATTTTTGTCCTTCACAACTATGAACACTAAATAATTACTCCATATTTAACAATACCTTGATGATGACATTATGCTATGTCGAAAGTACTCGGAATAAATACAATATGAGCCAACACGGTGTTTTCCTCTCGTCTTTTAACAACCGTACAAAAAAAGCTTATTCGGGAACATGGATGGGTCTTATCGAAAATAAGTAAACAGAACGTGTCTAAATTATTTAACGAAACCTCTGTGTGTGTGTGTGTGTGTGTGTGTGTGTGTGTGTGTGTGTGTGTGTGTGTGTGTGTTTGCCAGAGAGAGAGTGGGTTATCGAATTATTCTCTTCTTATTTTAGAATGGACTTGGACCAAGCTACCCGTAAGTATATGACGGAAAATACGAAAATGAACTGTGATCCTTATGAATTTGAAGGTAAGAAAAGGAATTTCTATATCATTATTTTTTATTCTTACTTACTTCTATCACATTTTTTATGTTTATCGCAACTTTAATCAGGCCATCGATCTGCAGCATTGAGTTGCAGGATCAGAAATAAAGGATAAACTCTTAGTGGGATTCGAAGTTACGACACTTTTTGCTTAAGAGAAGACTAATTAATTACACCAGCTGCTCTTAAAGACTGAGCTACGAGAACTCGACGGCTTCATAGAAGATTAAATCTAACTTATAAACACATCCTTCAATATGCGACGCTTTTCAACACCATATTTGATTTTGTTTTATACTAGTAGTATTAGTGCAGTAGTGATATCTTTATTTTTATTAGGTGAAACAATATCAACGTTAACGCAAAGGATTCGTGCTCGATTAGTTTAGAAAAGCCAAGTGGTCAACAGGGCAGTAAATGATTTTATCAGGCCTGAAGTAACTGGTGTTTTATGATCAATAGTAAAATCAAGACATGAGAAATTCAAAGCAACTGTCCTCTTTCCTTAAGTAGGAGAGAAGGAAATAAAGTAAATAAAGGAATGAATATTTTCGACATGAAGTGCTACTCGGTCGGAAGGTATGGAATTCTGGTCGTGGATTTATATAAGCAGAATCATGTTTACGATCCACCCGTTGGCGAGTGACAATTAGTCACGTTCATAGCAGTCACTCGACAGAAGTTAAAAGATAAGGAGGTGAAAGTGTCTAATTGCCACCTGCATTCTCCAGAGAGTAACTCAGTGAATAAAGAACGCCGTTATATTGTAAACAGGATCCACGTTTTCTTTTGTTGCCGTGCCGTTATTTTAACTTCCGTTAATTTGTTGGACCACCACTGAACCTTTTACTGTTTTTTTGTTCACACCGACACAAACAATAATCAAAGTACATTGTGAGAAGAATTTATCTAAAGAGTAAAAAAAAACTGACAGAAGAGCCGTGGTTGCATGTCCATACAAGCATGATTAGTAATTTTTAATAGTATTTACTTTCATCTTAATCTCTCTAATACTTTTTTTATTCTAACTTTACTCAGACTGTCCGTTTACAACAGTGAGTAGACAGTGCAAATCAGAAAGTAAATACCAGTGAATATTATTAATTATGATTAACAATGTTTCACCTAACAAAAATAAATAAAAGAAAAACTCTGATTTCTCAATTTCTTTATGTCTATATGTCACTATGTGTGGACATTTAGCAGAGATTTATTTTAACGCTCACATCAGAAGCATAGATTTTAACTGAAATCTGTTGCGGTCATACAACGTGGATCCCCTCTCGACCAAAACGACAAGATCCAAGAATCACCTTTGAAGGCAAGCTTGGCTGCAGGAGATGCCGGAAGGCGGTCAATGTTGGCAGCCAGCTGCCTTGGTGACTCTACTCCGGACTAGATTTACTGTCTGGATTTACTTCCATCGCCTTTTGTATGCATGGATATGGTCATGAATTTTATGTTTTCCTTCTTTTAGACGAAATGTCAGCTAACGCAAGAAAACTCAGTTCCCAGGTATTTAACCCATAGCTAAGGTGGTATAAACTTATACACAAGATACTTTCATGAATTTAGATTCTGTGTTTTATTATGTACTATGTTACTTAATTCGATATCCGTGACAGCTGATTTTTTTTCAGCAGAGAGAATATATATTTTTCACTTCTAGTAACACCTTTCCTTTTTTTTTATTTTCATTAGCACATTCGTGTTTTTCAATTCTCACACCTCATTCATATTTTTCACTTCTAGCAGTTCATTTACGTTTTTCACTTCAAGCAGTTCATTTACGTTTTTCACTTCAAGCAGTTCATTTACGTTTTTCACTTCAAGCAGTTCATTTGCGTTTTTCACTTCAAGCAGTTCATTTGCGTTTTTCACTTCAAGCAGTTCATTTGCGTTTTTCACTTCAAGCAGTTCATTTACGTTTTTCACTTCAAGCAGTTCACTCGTGTTTTCACTTCTATTTCAGCTCTATACTTTTAGCGTCTCAGCCTAAAACACTGAACTTTTATTTATTATTAAATTATTTTTCTTTTCTCAGTAAGAATAAATAGGTTCGCCTATCGTTCGGTTCGCACTCCTCCCCGGTCTTTTGAACAGGAGTAGTGGTTTTTCTTTTGTTTCCTGTTTAGGATTAGGTTTCCGGTTCTTTCTAAAGCCTATTTCTCATGTAACTCTCTACCTCGAGTGGCTCCTGGAGCTTGTACAGGGTGAATATCATTGTACTTTTTGCAGTTCATTTGTTTTTTGGGGTTTTTTTGTTTTGTTTTTTTTTTTTTTTCATTTCTATCAGTCCATTCCTGTTTTTCTCTCCTGCAGTTCATCTGTGTTTTGTTTTTTGTTTGTTTTTTTGTTTGTTTTTTTTCACTTTTGGCCGCTCGAGTTACTTGACGCAGAGACTAACATACCGACCAATTCTTTAGTCGTTTTTTGTTTGGTTGACAGCTGATTTTCTATATGATCCTCCAATATCTTGTTTCCTTTCTTTTCAATTTCAGCTCACATTTTCTTTGACGACGCCTTCAAATACAACTATTCTATAAGGAGATTCGTTTTAAATAGTTACGTGAAGCTACTTTTGGAGTGCGTTCCTCGGGCCTGCAAGTAAGTGTTAGATCATGTATTTTTCATTCTTATCTGATCTAAAATTGGAATGAGAGTAATCATGGCATCTACCCTGAATTCATCAAGTAAATCAGACTATTGAATAAATTCTTCAAATACTTCGGTGTTGGAATTTTATAAAATTTAGTATAGCAGATAAGGAAATTGAACACCTGATAAGTTGCACTTGGGGCTACATTTATCCGGCACCTAAGATGCTTCAAATTCAAATAATTGATCTGAAATCTTGCGTCGTGTTCTTAAATAGTTTCATCGGACCTAGACTTTTATATGGCTGCCATGCATAGCGTAAAACTCGTTCAGAACTGTCTAAACTATCATCTATATAAAACCATTTTCTCAACGTTTAAAAACTGCTTCACACATTTTAATCCTTAGAGAAGACGACTCTTCATCAGGTCTTATAGATTAGCATTACAAAATCACAAATGAAGAGTAGTAAATAACAAAAACCACATCACTAAAACACTTACAGCAGCAGCAACAACAAAGTGGGAAGCACATGGAGCTAGAAAAGAATACAATGATATAGTGGGTTATCAGTTATAGTGAAGTGTATGAGTGTTGAAACAGATTAGTTTGATTTGGCCTTGTTAGTTAGATAGTCCACCATAAGAGGGGTATAAAACAAGATAATCAAATTGTAAAGTGAAACGACAAATTTATATACATATAAATCAATTAAGGTCTCTACAAATAAAATTAATGTATTTTGGTTGATACAAAGTCGTCAAAATGTTCGTAGTAGTCCTTGCAAGAATGAGTTTATGTGTACGTAGGCAGGAACGTATGTGTGGATGTATGTATGTATGTATGAGCGTTATCGTAGGGTGGGAAATGTCTTTGAAGTAATCGCTCAGTTTTAAGATGTTCCGTTCGTTTATCAAGTATAAAAGAGGTGAGGGAGAAAGGTAGAGATAATAATAATGATCGCTTGACGTTTGTCAAGGGACGTGTTAATACACTCGTCTCCTTCTCTCTGGTGACTTGCCCGTCTTTTATTTTGTTTGTGGGGCTTGAAAAGGTCATTTGGGAATTTACTCCCGGATATGATTCGGGCCTTTCCATTGGCCGACGAACAAACTTCGCGTCGGCTCGCAAAAAGGTCCGTAAAAGAATTTGTTTCTGAGAATTGAAGATTATTTGAATTTTGTTTTTAAATGTTTCCTAGTTTTCTATTGGCCGAAAAACATTTCGCATCAATGGGTGAAATTTCACGAGTTTTGTTTTGGATTCGTTTTTGCGTGTGTGTTAAGCAAAGTTTGTAAATTCGAGTCTTTTTAATTTTCAACAAAATCAATGAGTCAGTGCTTAGCATTTGAACTTTTAAATCTAGATCTTGTTTTGTTCACTACAATATAATGAAAATAACTGTCTGCACTACAAAAAAACAAAACAGTTAGAAAGAGCTATAACATTTAGTGGACTTGAAAAGTTTGATTTAATAGAATTGTTTTAATGAAAGATTTCATAAATTTCAATCGACACTAACACTAAATGTTCGAGCGATGAATACTGAATGTTTTCTGTATAATAGATATTAAGTACCATTAATATATCTAAGGAATGCTTCTAAAGAAAATTATAGTAAATAAACATTTGTGACATATACTTATTTTAAAAACGATAAAAATTTAACTTAATTTTATATCCCATATTTCACCCAATGCAAAGCTCGAGAGCCACCCAAGAGAGCTACTGTCAAAGTGGTAATGATGAATGAGGTATCAGATATGAATGTAAACGAAGGTGGCAGGAAGTGAAGATTATGAGAATAAGGTGGAGAGAATATTTTTGACCCTTAAAGAGGTTAACATTAAAGTATCCAGAGAAGCAACCCCGTGGGAGTCTGTTCCACAAAATTAGTAAAAAAGCTATGGAATTCTTATATGTGGAACACGGGGGAAACGGGGGTGATTCGACTCCGTGAAAATGTCCTAGATACAAAAGGTCTGAACTGAAGAAAGATAATGAAAATGACTACAGTTTTTGGAGATGACACTGTAACTGATGATGTGTGTCAAAAATACTTTGCAAAGCTTCACGCCGAAAATGTTTTCTTGATGAAAGATGTTTCAGTGGTTCAGTCGAGGTTGATAGCGATCAAATCCAGATATTAAGATATTACTTGGGAAAATTCCACACTAGCAGTATTCGTGAAATTATGTCAGGGCGTGAAGCACGTGCTAATTAACTTACTAAGGGAAGAACAAAGAAAATTTATATGTATCTTAGATGTGGCACAAGGCCTAAAGTATGGGGCACCCAGTGAGGATCGAACTCGCTATTCAGTCGTAATTGTTCTAGCGAGACAATCTTGCTTAACCATTACCCCGCCTCGAGGTGCCCCAAAAGATTTTCTAAGCGTAGCTTAGATATGTCACAAGGCCTAAAGCATAGAGATATACATTGCTTAAGACATTACATAAAATATTTATGCATAAAGGCGTTAACATAAAATATATAATGGTTGCTTGCTCTTATTCGGGCAGCTAGACAATCTCTATTGCAGACGTTTCATCGGAAACGCAAAATATGCATACACATATAGACGTGCACATATACACATTGGGGGGGTACCTTCTAAAAGCTAAACAATGTATTAAGAAACAAGAAATTTTCGTTTGAAACAACGAAATAAGTGTAATATCAATTCTCCCATATGGCAGTGACTGCTGGGCACCTCGAAACGGTGTAATGGTTAGCAAGCTCGTCTCGCTAGAACAATTACGACTAAGTAGTGAATTTCATCCTCACTGGGTGTCCCCTGCTTTCGGCCTTGTGCCACATATAAGCTGCGCTTAGAAGATCACTCTAGCAGTAACTGCTGGACAACTTCCTCGTAGATGGAGAAGTCTAGGGGCAAGAGATGTGATTCTATAGACGGATGCTGAGAATACCATGGATGAAATATGTGAGCAATGAGAAGATTTTAAGAAAGAAATTAGAAACAGTTTAAATTTTTAAGACATATAATGAGGAAAGAGACCTTGGCGATTTTGATACTCACAAGACAAAAGGAACCACCAAATAACCGATCTAACGACCTTGTATAAATGGATGGCAAAACAGATATCGGGAAGAATAGTAAAAAGATATTGCTAAGAGTTACAAAGAAAAGGGAATTATGGAGGAGGGACACAGCACAGAGAAGAAAGTATGTGTGTTCAACATTATGTGTGGGAACCCAAATTATGTATGGCGTTATAGATTTTAATCTGGACATTCGCTAATCACTTCAGTGAGTTTTCTAATATGTTGCTCTCTCTTTCTAGGTCAATCCATAGAAACATTTCAATAAAATTGCCAAAGAAGATAGTTACTCCGTACGGAGGCCGACTTGAATGGGATTTACCAGGGACCAACAAAATGGTTGTACATTTGAAGAACAAACATTTAATTCGACATAAAAAACGATGGAGTCAGGTGAGATGTCAACAATCTTCTCCGAATAAAACAAATGCTTGTTTCACCATGAATCTCTCTCTTTCTCTCTCTCTCTCTCTCTCTCTCTCTCTCTCTGACTCTCGCCCTGTCTTTGTTTCTCTCTATATATCTCTCTCTAGCATTATCTCTCTTTCTCTCTCGAATCATAACTCTTCCTCTCTCGCATCCTCACATTTTTTCTTTCCCTCGCATCATCACTCTTTCTCTCTCGCAGCCCTACTCTTTCTCTTTCTCGCATTCCCACTCTTTCTCTCTTTCTATCGCATCCTCACACTTTCTCTCTCTCTCTCTCTCTCTCTCTCTCTCTCTCTCTCTCTCTCTCTCTCTGTCGTATCCTTATTCTTTTTTGCTCCTCGATTCTTACTCTTTTTTCTCGCCATCACATCCTAACTTTGTCTTTCACTTCCTAGTGCCCTCACTTTCTATCTCCATCCCACCTTCATTCTCTCTCTCTCTCTCTCTCTCTCTCTCTCTCTCTCACACACACACACACACACACTCACTCACACACACTGGCATTTTTTTATCTCATTCTCATTCTAGCTTTCTTTCTCTCTCTCCCCCTCTCTCTCTTCATGTCAATAAACAATTCTTAATATCTATCGCATTTAATAAGCTTCATCCGGCACAAGGCTACAAATGTGGATCGCCCACTCATTATCGAAACGCAAATATTAATTGCGGAACTAGAAGCCTCCATATCTCCATCTCATTTTACAAATTTTGTTTGAAATCTCGCTCGCTCGCGCACGCTTGCTCATCTATTTCTACAGACACACACACACACACACAAATATGTATATATACGTATATATATATATATATATATATATATATGTGTGTGTGTGTGTGTGTGTGTGTGTGTGAATTACAATTAATGAGATCCAAACAATTTATCTCATACAGATGACCATTTCGTCCATGGGAAAGAAGTTTTTTTTCCCTGGACTCATTAATGCAAATACATTTACTAAAATGAATGAATTTCCACGTTTGTTCACAGGAAATTTGAAGGGTAAAAGAAAGAAAACAGAAAACAGAAAGACTAAAAGAAGAGGGTGGAAACATTTGTCTATAATAGACGAGGGCGTTATATAGATATAGAGGGGTAAAGAATCTAAGGTACCTATGGCGGAATTGCTACAGATAAACGCGACAGTTGACAATGGACGCTAATCTAAATGTAACCTATCAATACCTGAGCAAAGAAGAAGAATGAACAAAAAAGGGCATAAAAATTCCAGAGAGGAGTTTAAAAGATTATAGAATGGAAGTGAGAATTTAAAATTAATACTTTTATAAAAAGATGTTAATCCATTCAATACTACATCTTTGACTATATAGTAAAAGGTAGAGTAAAAAAAATTTAAATAAATTCTTAATATATTAATTTCATTTATATATAATCAATCTCGTTATATCAATATAATATTAATAATATTTCAGATCTTAAATTTATAATTTAAATTATATCAAACTTATACTAATTATTTAAAAATTCTGTAACGGATTAAATAATAATAACAATAATATATATATATATATATATATATATATATATATATATATTAAATATATAAAAGATTTAATATTATAATAAGGTAGTCAACAAGAAACCGAAGGAAGATAGAAGATAAAGGAAGTAAAAACCTCATAGGCCTAGTAATGTATATAGAAAATAGTAGAGTTAACGGAGGAAAAACAATTAAGTATTGAAGAAAATTTCACATACAGAAAACATTTAATAGGGAAAGAAATATTTAAATATAGATAAATTTTTATATATCAAGAAGAGTTTTGAAAGAAAGGATGTAAGATAAATTGTAAAAAGATTTTGTGACGCGTTTCATCCGACTGGGTTTATTTCCGTTGTTGTGACTACACATGTGTACGAACGCTGGGAGTTATATGTGTGTATGTGTGTGTGTGTGCGTGTTTAACCAGTTTGTGACTGGTAGGGATGATTCCGAGGAGGATATACATCCAGGGAGAGCTCAATGTAGACTACAGAGCATTATAATGATGACAATGATATTAAGAAGACGGAGACTTTAATTATCCATTTCGCTTATAAATTTATTTCGTGAACACCGAAATGTTCAACATTTACGGAGATTTCGATCCGGAGAGTTGTACATCTTGGTGTTCACGAAATAAATTTATAAGCGAAATGGATAATTAAAATCTCCGTCTTCTTATTATCATATATATATATATATATATATATATATATATATATATCAGGTCATCCCAGAAGTTCTGTCCGAATTTTAACTTTTTGTTAGAATGAACGAAATTTAAAGAGTATTTTATAATGTCTAATGGAGTTGAACATTATTTTTATGTTTAGATGCATTTAAACTGATCAAATTTTATTTCAGAAAACAATAAAATTAAATTTTGTTTGATTAAAACCCTGCTAACATGAAAGTACCCAAGAATCATTTGAGGCACATAATGCTTTATGAGTTAAAGAAAGGAAACTCAGCAGCCGAAGCGGCTAGAAACATTCACTCAGTTTATGGAGAGGAATGTGTGAATGAAAGAACTTGCAGAAGATGGCTTGCAAAATTCAGAGGTGGAGATTTCACCCTTGAAGATGAAGATCGAACCGGACGTCCAGTTGAGTTTGATGAAAAGCTTCTTGAAGCAGCCCTTGAAGAAAATCCTGCTTTATCAGTTGAGGAATTGGCAGTGGTTCTCAGTTGAAACCATACAACTGTTCATCGTCATCTTCAACAACTTGGAAAAGTTCCTAAACTTGGAAAATGGGTGCCTCATGAATTGTCTGAAGACAACCTCAAATCCCGAGTTGACATCTGCTCTTCTCTCCATTCCCGCCAACTTGTTTCACCTTTTTTGGATAGACTTTTGACTGGCGACGAAAAATGGATCTTTTATCGAAATGTTATGTGTCGTAGACAGTGGCTTGGTAAAGGGGAAGGACCCCAGCCACAGCCGAGAAGAGAACTTCATGGGCAAAAGGTTCTTCTTTCAATCTGGTGGGATCGCCAAGGAATAATACACTTTGAATTCTTATCACCTAATGCAACAATTACTGCTCAAATATACTGCCAGCAATTAGAGTGCTTGAACCAAGCTTTGAGGGAAAAAAGACCTGCTCTAGCGAATCGAAAAGAGATGATGTTTCATCAGGACAATGCGCGACCCCACACAGCGAGAATCACGTCACAAAAGATCGAAGAACTTGGTTGGGAGAAAATTCCTCATCCACCTTATTCTTCCGATCTTGTTCCTTCAGACTACCATTTGTTTCGTAGCTTACAGAATCATTTGGAAGAAACAGCTTTTGTAACACGCTTTTGTAATACAGTAATGGAATTTGTAAGCTTGTTAATAGATGGAAGGAAGTCATAGATAATCAGGGAAAATACATTGTTGATTGAATCTGTAATTAAATGTAACACTTGGTCACTTGTTTTCTTTATTCAAAATTCGGACAGAACGTATGGAATGACCTGATATATATATATATAAAAGTGAACAAAGAAGTCAACACTTAGAGGCTATATATATATAAACAACTTCACTGCCTATATATATTTACTATATGTATTTAGGATGAATTTACGCGGTCTGTTTTCGAAATTATGATTACAGGTCATGTATATGTACTACTTTCTTGGGCACCGTATTTACGCACAACGATCAACACAGCAATCGAAAGAGATAAAGTCTGAGAATACGTTTTTACTGGCCCTCGACGGAGATGTAGACTTTCAGCCGTCGGCTGTACTTCTTCTTGTTGATCGAATGGTAAGGAATCCGAAAGTCGGGGCTGCTTGCGGAAGAATTCATCCAATTGGAACAGGTCTGTCGCTTTTTATTTTTTTTTAATCTTCCAAATTCATCTATCACTCCACAGAAATACACGTCAGCTTAAACTTTTATTTCCATAAATTATGCAAACTCGTAATGTTCATGTTTTTTTAATGCGTGTGTTTGCTTCATTTTTATCATTTCTTCAATTCGAACTGTTCACAGATTCAAACTTTAAAACTTTGAAATGATTAACAGACAATGAATGTTCACCGACGCATGTTAATGTCGACAAAACGACAGCATAACGCCGATCTTCTTCCTTTATATACCAACTTCCTTCAGGACGTTAGCAATTATGGATGTCCACAATTTCCTGTCCTTTGTATCTTTTAATAAATATTGTCTTTTTGTTATCTTTGCTAAACCTTGATCCGCCATCCTTTTTACTGAAGCTCGCTAGGTAGTTTTTTTGTTGTTTTTTTGCTACCGTCTTAATAGTAAGTCTGATTGGTTCGCTAGTGTTAAATTGGCAGCTGAAGTCAAAAATGTCCTAGAATCTGTTGTTAACTGGGGCAAGAAATGGCTTGTTAATTTCAATGCCTCCAAAACCAAACTGCTCTCTTTTAATCGCCTGATAGAACCCTTTTTGTCTTCCATCAGCATGGCTGGGGGTAACCTCCAGGCGAGAGAATCATTGCTCATTCTCGGGCTAATGTTTTCCACAGACATGAAGTGGAATATTGAATTAATTGCTAGGCCTCCTGCTTACCAAAGTTGGTTCCCTGCGTCATGCTTGACAATTTTTCCTGACAAAATGTATCTTACATATTTATAAGCCTACTATTCATCCTTCCTTTGAATACTGCTACAACATCTGGTCTGGTGCCCCTGCTATGTATTTAGGATTCTCGATAAAATCCAAAGAAAAAATCAGTAAAATATATTTGGTCCTCATCCGGTAGTTCGGCTTTAGTCATTTTCCCACCACCGTAACATAGCTTACTTATGCCTTTTCTGTAAATACTTTCATGATAATTGTTCTCATGAACTTTTCTCTATGGTATCTAGACTTTATGAATTTAAGTGCAGTACTAGATTGGCGGCAAGGTCTCATCATTTTAGAGGGGAAACTACTCGATGTAAGAAGTTCTATGCTAACAGTTTCTTCTATCGCACTTCTTACTTGTGGAACTCTCTTCCGGATTCTTGTTTCCCAGTTACCTTTCATGTTCACAAATGTAAATACAATATGAATCGTTATAGTGGCTGTATTGTCTTGTTTGGGGTGAAATGATTAAAAAAAGTTATGCATTGTTTTCCTCTGTCTCCATTGTCTTCAATCTGTTATGTAAGTATCAAATTTCCAAGCCCTCTTTCCTCATCATATGCACTAGAAATTTCAGCTGTCTCTTCCGGATGTTAAGTATAATTTTTTTGTTTGTTTTTATTTAATCTAAAACTTCGACGTTGCTCACATGTTCAGTTCATGGTATTCTCAGCATCCTTCTGTAGAACCACATTTCTGTTACTTCAAGTCTTTTCGTCATCTGTGTGGAAATTGCCCTGCATTCAGGGTCATATCCGAGGACTGGTATTACTTTTTTCCTGTTTCTTAATACTTTGCTTAGCTTTTGAACGGCATCTTTCGTTATCCCAATACGCTTTCGGAATTTCATGTCACTTTTCTATTTCTAATTTGTAATTTTCACATTCGGTTGTTGCTTTTGTTAACAACCATTCATTCTGTCTTCTTACAATTGATAGTCATTTCCTCTTCGCTTTCCTTCACTGCCTTCTATAAGTGTTTTTGTAGTTACTTGTCCGTGTCTGCTATCAACACTGAATTCTGGTAGGACTTCTAATTATCTCAGAATCTCTTCACTCTATAGGTTGAAAAGGTCCAGTGTTAACGCACATCCTTGTCTTAAACACTTTCTTCATTTTCTATCTGTATGCAAGCGATTTGCTGCAAATATAAAATCTACATTATTCTAATGTCCTTCCCAATAACAAAATTTAATATGGAAGCTTGCCATGACCACAATTCTTGATTTATGTACCAGCTCTACTGAGCATTGTTTCATTTCTATTTTCACACACACACACACACACACACACAAACGAAGTTCTACCTAAAGATTTGTGGGATTACGCTTTTTAGCGTAAGCGAACACAATTCAGTACGCTTTCTAATTACTACTCTTTGTGGATCAGTGTGCAAACAGCAATTAAAATGTATACTTCGAAGAACACGGTAAAAACTAGGAGTCAAGGTAATTTATCTTTTTATCGCTATTCACCGATCATTTGGATTGCACTTCGTAAAAACTCGTGTTCCAGATGAACTAATTAGGTGTTTTCTTCATTAATGCATCAATCAATTGAATATTCCTTTCCTTAGTACCATAGTTTAAACTCACTAAGCCTGGGTAAATGTATTTATGTGAAAGTGAATGCAATGAACTTGGCTCGCTGATTTCCCGCTCAGTGCTGTTAACCGTTACACTAGTTGCACATCTAATATTACATAACTATCTTATGGTCTTTTCTTTTACAGGCCCAATGGTGTGGTACCAGAAATTTGAATATGCTATCAGCCATTGGCTGCAAAAAGCAACGGAACATACGATTGGTTGCGTGCTTTGCAGCCCCGGGTGTTTCAGTTTATTTAGGGGTTCAGCTTTGTGTGAGAAAAATGTTCTGAAGCGCTACACAACACTCCCCAGTGAGGCTAAGCATCATGTACAATACGATCAAGGTAAGTTATTCTTTTCTCTGATTTAGCAGGCAACGCAGAACTTCAGCGTAATAAATGGAATAGACTTTAAAATGAATATTAAATTTGAACCCGTAATGCTTAGGCGACGCGATGTCGAGTGGTGGCTCGCCATCTTGCGTATCGTCACTGTAGTGACTTCAATCGTCACCATGTGCCCACATGAGTTCTTGATTAAACTAAATCATTATCTCTATTATGTTCTGATAAAGGGACACAATACAGATTCGTTTTCTAACCGAGGCATATATTTCTTTAATATTAATTTCATTGTTTAAGAAAATAATAAAAAACAGTTAAGTGGAGTTAGCATTAGGTCTTAGCCGCGCGCTAAGCTCTTAGTGCTTGTCGAACTCTCTGCCCGAAGGCAGATAGGAACCCGGACGACGTTATACCGAAGAGAAGAGTCTCGTATGAGGTGGTAGACAAAACCGACCCTGTTTATACGGGGTCTACGGGGAATTTTTGCCTGAGCCTACGGGTTCGGAATGCCCCACGTTAAAAAACCCGTCTTTTGCCACATCCCGCCTTGTGGAAAGGACTTTGGTAAATACCGAGTCGGCATTAGTTGGACGGACGGTCCTATCGGCATTCTCGAATTATGGTTTGAATCCAACCTCCAGCTGGAGAAAAATTGGTCAGTACAGGCGAAGGTTAGCACGTCGGTCGAGACTTGGCACTGAAGGAGGTTGTCCTTGAAGGGCAGGGCTTGGGTGTGTGATGCATACGTCTTTCCCCTTGTTATTTACCCCTTGTCTGAACTTCCTCTAAGGAACGTAAGAAGGCGATCGAGCGCTTACTCGCGTCCGTCTTGTGGGCTGGACGCAAGAAACACTTCAACAGAGAGGTCGATTTCAAGTTGGTCTTCCTACGCCGCGCGTTGACAGGGGACTCGATTTTGGCGGGTAGTTTAAGGGCTGTCTTCCCTTACCTTAGTTGGTATTTATCAATCCACCCACGGGGATCGAATGTGGCACAAGGCCTTTTTAATGTGGGTATCTCTGAGCCCGTAGGACCAGCCAAAAATAAATAACCATCCAAACCCGCCGAGGCGGGCCAGTTCCGTCAACCTCCCCCAACGAAACCCCACCCTTCGGCCGAGCTTCGTCCGGGTTCCTCTCTGCAAACAGAGAGTTCGACAGACACCCGACCCGGCAGCTCACAAAGCGCAGATACTACACTTTGATCCTAGCCACCGGGCCGAGCGGGTATTCTTTTTAGAGATACTTCCCTTACCTTAGTTTGATCAAGTACTTTCAACCATCTCAGTCATTTTCAAAAGTCAAAATCACGAGCAACCAAAAAACAACTATCAACGTCATACAAATATTAGTGGATAATACCAAAATAATGGATACCACCCAATGCAAGGAAAGACTCAAAACCCTAGAAGATATTATTATACAAAATAAACAGACCACATTAAATAAAATCATTCACAAGTGGAGATGATCTTGAAGTGCTTATGATATAATTGATGTGCACAGATATATATGTATATTAATACAATAAAAATATTACATTCTTTTGGGTGTAACTTCATTCACAATTACCATTACATGTGACGTCACTGTAGACTATTTCAAACTTCCAGCATTCCAAAGAAAACCAGGATGTAGACAAAGGAATTCTAACTAGCACACAGACACCACATTGGTTCCTGAAAATGACTTAAATGGTCAAAAGTACTTGAACAAAAAATAGCACAATATTTAACCACATTTTTGAGAACAATATTCAGCATCTTATTAAAAGAATTGTAAAAATACAATAGAAAAGTTAAACAGACAGACCATGTCAGCTCTTTTTAATTCTAATCACCACACAGTCACCAAATTTGTTCTGTGTATGCAAATACGGATTTTTCTCGATAAATTACTGCTTTTACCTTGGAGATCGTCAAAGAACGAAAAGCATTGTAAAAATAAGTTTTCCTCTTTATTTTCATACATATATATATATAAACAGTGTCAACATAGAAATCAACGTCCTGGATATGCCGATAAACTACGTAAGGCAGCAAGGGCCTCTGATCGGGATCTTTTGAGGAGCGTGGAACCACCACTTGATTAGTGTTGTTCCAAAGTCCATTTTGATCCGAGGTGGTAGGATCCCAGCTATGGGCAAATAGTTAACCCCAAAACTGGGGTGAAAAAACACTATGAAACTATAAAAAATAGATTTTTATAGTAAAAATACCAGCAATACATTTTTTGTAAAAAAAAAAAAAAAAAAAAAATATTACCAGCAATACATTAAAAAAACAAATATTAGCAGCAATGCGTCTTTGAAAAAAATTACCAGAAATACATTTGAATGGGCAAAAACCCTCTTTACAAAAATACGTCAATGAAACCGGATATACAAATTGTTTTCTTATAAAGAATACACATTTTATCCATACGAACCTATCCTAAGGATTATCGACATTAAATAACCCATTGAGGTGTTGATATGTCTTAAAATAAAATAAACCTAAACCATAGCCATAAAAATCAACACTAGACAGTGACTGTCATTTTTACACCCTATGCGAAGATCTGGTTTCTTAAGGCATAAAATTGCCAGTCAGATTGGAGTATATTTTATTTCTAAATTCATACTGTTTATATCTATAACCGCTCTAAACGGATATTGATCACTCTTCACACTGTAAATATAGCAAACTTTGCTTCTTTAGTTCGAGAGTCGGAGAAAAAATGGTGTTTAAAGGCAATATTCAGACTTTGCTCGGCCATCGACGCGCTCCGTGACCGAGAGGTTAAAGCAAGTCAGATCCAATGACGGTTTCCCCCCGAGCTGAACACATGTTCGAATTTCGTCGAACAGCGCATGTTTTTCTAATAAGATTTACAAATATTCAGGCCGGTGGGCGAAAATAAATACGGTTTAATAAATAAACGGAGCGCCTACTTGAATACGAATATTCATTAAATATAACGTTTAAGTAATATTATTAAATATAATACGCCACAAACGCACAGACACACACACACACACACACACACACATATATATATATATATATATATATATATATATATATATATATATATATATATATACAATATCAAATCCGTAAGTGGAAACGATAATCCAAGTTTTAATTTTATTATATCTTATTTTATTTTTGTTTTCATTTGCAGACATACATTATGTAGATATATATATAAATGTATGTTGATATGTGTATATATATGTGTGTTGTATATGTGCATGTGTGTACGTGTGTGTGCCTATATGTTTATATGCATGTTTGTGTTTGTGTGTATATATATATATATATATATATAAATTAACTGAAAAAAATAAAAATATGGTTCCGTCGCTACACAGAAATCACCATGTTTCAAAAACAGAAACTAAAAACTTTAAATTCAATTATATAATTAAATTAAAAGCATTAGTTCTGTTTCATCTTCAAGCGAATTTTGGAATAACTTATTTTTAAATTTATTGAGTGTTAAAAGCACATACATTCATAATTTTTGTTTCCAAGGATACAGAGAGATTCAATCATTTAGCGTATTCATTTTTATTAACTATTATTGTATCAATTATGAGTTACGTCCGAAAAGAGGTTAAGTCTAGGTAGGGTGGGGGAGCCTTTTTCAACGAATTATGGCATCCGTTCAACGCATGTCATCTGGTTTTTTATCAACGACAAAAATTTTTTTGGCATTTTTTCCGTTAAATTTAAACATAAAGATTATTTCTAAAAGGGTTTTTTTTATTAGAATTCGAATTGAACTACAATTTTAAAATATTATTTTTACTTTTAATTACTAATAGACTATATTTCTTTTTAAAACAAATAAATGTAATAGAATTACTTAAATTATTTTAAAATTATTATTACATACCAAATATAACGTATATTATTTAAGGAAAATTTTTGACAATGTCGGCAAAGGATAGCTATTTCATTTCTTTGATTCAGTAATTTTTTTATAAACCTAGTAATATATAGTTTCTCATGTATGCACAAAGGACATGGGTCATTTAATGACCTACATATTCTAGCTTTTCTTATTAATATCCATTTTACTGTAGGTATTTTATTAGTTTCTTTTAAGTGCCAGAATATTCTGATAAGGACGTCTGATTTCGGTATTAATTTATCCTAAATGAACTTTCTTGAACTCATGTCTTGTGCAACCTATATAGATTTTTATGTTGTCGGGATCCTCAATAGATGAGATATTGCATTGGCATACTAATGATTCTGTGCGACATTTATTTTTAGAGGCAGTTTTGAGGTTTCTTCATAGCATATTGTTATATACCGTACCTATAAACACTAATGGGTATCTCCCAATCCTCATAAATACGACAGACACTATTGTAAGTGGAGGTAATATGCTGTTTAAGTAGTTCACCACTACCAGTGGTTTACCTACTTCACGCCGCTGGCGAGTATTGTATCTTGTTTATCTTATAAAGCTTAACATTTTATTTACAATTTCCGTTTTGGTTATTCCTCATTCAGTAACACTTTCTAGGTTACAAATACCCTAATTAACAGCATCGCTATTCTTGCATTTTTTTAAAATTGTTAATCAAAATACCTGGATTTTTTATTTCTACGGTTGATTGCGAATAAATGAAACCACAAAATACAACATCGCGGATAAGAGGGAACCAATTTATCGTAAAAGAAATAGTAATAATAATTACGTATATTTTTCTCTCTGTTGTTTATATTTAGGTGAAGACCGTTGGCTGTGCACATTATTGTTACAACAGGGCTTTCGAGTGGAATACTGTGCAGCTTCTGATGCTCTTACATATTGTCCAGAAACTTTTAATGAATTCTTCAAGCAACGACGACGTTGGGCTCCATCAACTATGGCTAATATTATGGATCTACTTATGGACTGGCGCAATGTTCGACGAAAGAACGACAGCATTTCCACGCTGTACATCATCTACCAGGTGTGTCTCATGATTACTTCGATCGTCACCCCAGGCACTATATTCATGTTGGTCGTTGGAGCACTGCACTCTGCTTATGACATCAGCCTCACCAACTCCCTCATCATCAATTTGGTACCTGTAGTTGTAATGTTGCTTCTGTGTTTCGTTGCCAAAGAAGACGTTCAGGTTAGTATGGAGTTTCCAGTTTGTCCTACGTAAAGCAGTTTTCGAATTAACGCAAATTCCGGCGTATAAGTCGAATTATCAAGCCTAACAAAATATCCCCAAAACTAGGAGTCGACTTATATGTCGAGTATAAAATATAAACCTTTATCGCAGAGTTGTAAACAAGTGGGACAACACTCCTAATAATTACTGTAGACCACTTACCGTACTATCAGTAGCTGCCACAAATATATCTCACTAAAATTAGTGTTTGATGAACATATTGGGCATATTAACACCAAAATTAATATAAAATAATATAATGTTAACACAAATTCAGTATTCAATGGGATGGTTGTGATCAATGACAAAGTTGTACAATGGCGTTGTTCCTTTTGAGCAATGAGTTTTTGACGTTTCATCAAAGTTTGCCGAGGCTTGGTGAACGATGGTACGCTAACGTGATCGATCAGCAACACACTCCTCTAGCTCCTTTGGTCTGGTCTTTCACCAGTGGGGGTTAGTTTCACTAGTGGGGGTTAGTCTTAATTACGCCTTTGTATAATTCCATTTGTCGGCCTTGATGTCTTCTACCATATAACAGCTCTCCGTACAGCATCAGCGTCAGGGAATGAGATGTGGATAACATGATCAGCCAATCGGCCTTGTGTCTTGATGAGTATGTTGGTCGAGTCGGCACGGTGCAAATTCCAAAATTGGAGATGCGATTCTACAACGTCATTCTAAGTATGAAGCGAACACGCAAATATTTCTAGTTTCTTGATGTGTTAAATTTTGCATCTATAGAGGAGAGAAGGGAATGGTTATGATTGGTCGCTCATATCAGAATATGCCTGTCTACTAGGGCTGCTCGCCAATCCCTGTTGCAGACTCCTACTCAGGCACATTTGTGTCTGTTCAACACCCGCAAAGTCCACTTGTATTTTATACTTCAACTATGTTGATTGGACCTCAGTTACAGTTTCTGGGAGAGAATGGCGTGATCAACAAGGCCGGTACGCTCAAACCATCGGCCACGATGACTTGTAACTTCGTGCTAGCACAATCATCAACCGCTCCTAATTTCATTCACAAGGCTTGAATCAACCCATGGTACAGTTTTCAGGCATTTTCCAAATGTGTCGTACACTGGGTTTGCCTTTACAGGCTAATAACATTAAGAAGTCACCTCCATGACAAATTAACCATGGTAAGATTCGAACCCGGGTCTCGTGATCGGAAAGCAAATGTTCTAACCATTTGGCCTTGTGCCCATAATATATTAATATAGATAATATGATATCTCACTATGAAGTAGCAGTTGGTTAGGCTCATGAAGCATGACATTTAGGCTGATGCCAAAATTTTCAGAACCATATTTTGCACAGTCTTAAAGAAATCTTAAAAGAAGTGAGCTATGCTGATTCATTCAATTTTTTCACTCTTCGTTGGCATTCAGACTTCAATTCCAATTTGGTAATGACATTTTACAAAATTATAAACAATAATACAATTGTTGGATTTATATTCAAATCTTTTAAACGCGATCTTCAGCATATTAATAATAGTAATGTAATGGCTGACCACTCGCATCCAAGTATGCCTGTCTTATAGTATGGCTAGTCAATCCTATTGCAAATGTAAGATCAGGCATATTTGTGTTTGTTCAACACCCACAGTTATTATACTGCAACTATGCCGAGTGGACATTAGTTACAATTTCTGGGAGAGAGTGATCAACAATTTGATCTGGCATGATCAACAGTCTGAACAAGGCTCAAACCTTTGATCACAATGATTTTCGATTTTGTGCTAGCTCAACCATTAATGGCTCCCAAATAGTTCTATCTACCCAATTTCAATCACAAGGCTTGGATCAACCCATGGTATGGTTTTCAGATACTTTCCAAAGGTGCCACAAGCTGACATACCATTTCTAGGCCATTAAAATCAAGAATTTACCTTCTTAATAAATCAAACCCAGGTATCATGGTTAGAAGGCAAACATTCTAATCATTTGGCCTCACACCCATAGAAAGTAGAACCATTGAGTTATAAACTTCGTTAAACAGTCGTATGCTGCATTGGTCGAGCATACAGTAACGGAGTTTGCTATATGGGATAATATGTATACAAATTCACAAAATGTTATATACTACGACCTTAAGGAATGTAAAACTTTTTTCTTGTTTCATGTTCTTGTTAGGATTGCCAACACACAAAAAGGAATATGTGGGCCGGGGTAGCTGGGGTTTCCCAACCACGGGACGGCGACTCAGTTGACAGGTTCCAAACCAAGAAGTCTGTGGACTCACTTAAGAACAAGTTCCCAATGTGAACCCGATGGTATCCCTGTAATAATCATTAAGAAGTGTGCTCCTGAGCTGGTTCCTGTTCTCTCTAAACTGTATAATAAACGCCTCGCTGTCTCCTGCTTTTCTGTCTGCTGGAAGTCATCGTCTGTGGTTCCAGTTTTTAAGAACTCTTGTGAAATGTTTGACCTATCCAACTATCGGCCTCTTAGGCTTCTACTTTTTTTTAGGAAACTCTTAGATGCTGAATTGGTTCATTATCTCTCATCACAGGGCCTTTTCTCAGACAAACAATACAGTTTTCGTTTCTCCAGGTCAACTGCTGATATACTGCCGATAATTGTGGAATGAGTCTGTCATGCTCTAGATAAAAATGGTGAAACCCGAGCTGTAGCATTAGACATCTCGAAAGGGTATGGCAATCAGGTCTTCTCTACAAGCTGAAAAGTTACGGTATCTCCGGGCACATTTTTGAGCAGATCAGGATGTTCCTATCAAATCGTGAACGGCTACTCGTCTAGATCCTTTCGTACAAATGCGGCTGTCCCTCAGGGCGCCATCCTTTGTCCTACGCTGTTTTTAATCTTCATTAACAACCTTCCCGATTACATCAGCTCTCAACTTGGCATCTACGCTGACGACACTACCATTTACTCCTGATGTACAAAACGACCTCAATACCGTCGTTAACTGGGGCAAAAGATGGCTTGTCAATTTTAACGCTTCAAAACTAAACTTCTGTCCATTAATCATCTGAGAGATCCCTCTCTGCCTTTCCATCACCATGGCCAATGCTATCCCCCAGGGAAGTGACACGATGCGCCTTCTCAGGCTAACGTTCTCAGCTGACATGAAGTTGAAAGACTATATTGAATCCATTGCTGGGTCAGCTGCTAAGAAAGTTGGTCCACTGTGTCGTGCGAGACAACTTTTCTCTCCGGAATCTATTGTGCATATGTATAAGTCTACCGTCCATGCTTAGAATATTGCTGCCATATATGGTCTAGTGTTCCTGCTATTGACCTCCTCGATAAGATCCAAAGAAGAATCAGCAATATTATTGGTCCTGATCTGGCGGCTAGGTTTCAATCACTTGCCCACCGCCATAAGGTTGCCTCTCTGTGCCTTTTTTTATAAATACTTTCATGGTAATTGTTCGGATGAGCTCTTTGCTATAGTACCTAAACTGTATGAATTTAAGCTCAGTACTAGACTGGCGTCGAGATCTAGTCAATCTACAATTGAACTGGCTAGATGTAGCCGTAAGTTCTATGTCAAAAGTATTCTTGCTCGTGGAACTCCCTTCCGACTCCATGCTTTCCAGACAATCTTTAAAAGTTTAAATACGATGTCAATTGCTATTTACTGTCCTCTCGATTATGTATGTTTATCAAGTTAGCATTCAAGAATTGTATACAATCAGTGCAAAATAAGAGTTCACTTAGAATTTTATAGTGAAATAGAACTGTTTTTTTTTTCTTTTTTTTTTAGGGGGGGGGCAGTAATATCAATATCTTCGATGCAACTTTAAAGTGTTTCACATTGGGATGGACGCCTTCAAAAGCAGCAATTTATGCACTTTCTTTAGAATAAACCATCAAGCGAAATTGGCATAGCAATTCACGAAAAACATTGTCTTGAAAAAAAATCGCTCATTCCAGCGCTGATAACGGTTATGCTACCCACACGTTTTCAAATTTCTTAGATAAGCTAACTTATAAGGCATTGTCATTAGTAATAACTTTTAACTGATTTTTTTCAATTTATTTCTTTCATTTTGATCGTAACTTTCTTGCAGTACCATTAATCGGGAATAAAGCAAAATTGGTTGGAAATAAAGAATAAACCATCAATGAGATTTTTCAACTCATGTCCCTTTTTCTTGTTGTGTATATCTCAGTGTGTGAAACAAAGATCGTTACTTACATACCACTTAGCACTTCAAATCGAGAGTGCCGCCATATTTCCTGTGAGAAGCGAAACGGTTACTACGTTCGATTTCTTCTTTACAGAAGAGCACAATAGCTGATGAACCGAAAGTTGTTCTTGATTGGCCTATAAAACTGCCAGAGGAGTCACAGTGTGTTAGATGTATTATGAGAAGAGTTGTAGCTGGTAGATGACATACCAGTTAATATCCGATCAGTGTCGGCTGAGTCACCGTAGAGATGGGGGTATGATGTTGAAAGACCCGAAACCCTTAATGATCTTCGGTTAAAAACATCGTTGTTGATGTGTCCCAAAGCATCAAACACGAACTTGAAAACGTGTCTTATCATAAAGACACCTTACCAGTTTTGAACAAAAACTTGGATAGTTGAATTAAAGGAGTATAAAACGGCCGAAACATCGTTAATGTGGCAGTAAAGATGAGGACAGCAGTCCGAGAAATGTAAAGAGATAAATTCGACTTTAAATATCCGAGCAAATATGTCGTTAAATTAACCAACAATATTTTTTGTTCTTCTGAAAAATGAAGAAGTCCCAATCGTCTAAGATAGAAAAGAGTAACGCGTTTGTGTTGTAGTTTAAAATTTAACTAGATGCAAAGATTATACATTTTTGGTCGAAGTAAAAATTGATACACAACTTGGATTGTAATAATCATGTTGCCGACATTATATTACCAGCTTTTTTTAGTTTTCTCTTTCTTGATTTTGCAGCTGCAATTTGCGTCTGTAATATCATTGCTGTACGCCATGTTAATGATGCTCGTAATGGTTGGTCTTATGAAAGAAATTGGTACTTACCTGTTCTGTTCCGTCACAACAATTTTATTCTGCTTTGTAACCGGTACCTTTCTATTGGCTGCCATTTTTCACCCGAATGAATTTTTCTGTATCCTGCATGGCCTTCTGTACTTCCTTCTGATACCATCCATGTCTATCTTCCTGATATTCTATGCCCTTGGTAATCTGCAAAATGTTTCATGGGGAACGCGCGAGACCGAAGCTGAACTGGTGGCAAAGGCGAAAAACGAGGAAATGGCCGAGATTAAAATAAAGGCTGAAACTTCGAATCCAAGGAAATTAAGTACAATAGATCGAGTTCACAATTTCTTCGCTACTAGTGAAAAAAGTAAAAAGGGCGAAATGGAATCAGAATACAATTTCTCTTGTGGGAATATCTTCCGCTGTTTGTGCTTCCCGAAAGAAAAATCCTTAAATAAAGACGATCTGCTCGAGCCCCTGATAAAAAGATTCGATGAAATCGTTCAAATGCATTCATTGGAGTTGGCTAATATGAAAACTTGCGAAGAGGCCGAAGCACCAGACCAAAATGGCGAAATCAAAGAAGACAAGAAAAAACCAGAAGCCAAAGATAATGTTTCCTCGTCAAATGGTGAGTACGACATATTTTCGTTTGTCTCTTGATTTTTTTTAACAGTAAGGTTCATCCTGTACAAGGCCCGGGGGCCACTCGAGGTAGAGAATTACAATAAGATGTAGTTTATGTAGATAGAAGGGGAAGATAACGGTTGACTCTAGACTTGAACTCGTTAAAATTGTAGTGATCGAGGAAACACCCTCTAATGAGTATGTTCCATAGGGCAGTGATTCGTGGAAGATGTTTGAGTGGAACTTACTTGTCGCCAATGGAATACGGAGAGAATGTGGGTGGGGTTTGCTACTGTGAAAGTGGCTTGGGGGGGGGTCCTAGTCGTAAAGGTCGGACCTGGTGGAACTAGTAGATGCAGTTCATCTGAGCACTTTCTATGGTAGTAGCGATAGAGCAGTGAGAGACTTGTCAAATCCCACCTGTGAGAGAGAGGTTGGAGTGTGGAAAATAATTCTTCTTCTACAAGAATTCGGAGACGCTTTTGAACAGGACTGGAAAGTCAAGTCTGTGCAGTTGCTGCCCAAATATGTCAACAGTACTTCATTTCCGGCCTGATCTGGCTCTTATAAAGGTAGAAGATAGACATTTTTTTATCCTTTGGTATTTCAGTATTCCCCTCATGTATGTCATAATTACATTGATTATGTATTGAAGCAGGTTGACATGGTGCCTTCCAGTAAATCTTTATTTTTGATAAGTTCTTTCCAACTAATTGTTATAAATAGTTTAATTTTCATGCTTTAATGTTTTCACCTGTATAATATAGATGTATTTCTGAAGCTTTTCCAGTTCTTCATTCTCTTTCAATGTTTCTCTTGCGTATGTCACAGTTGGCAGTGTAGATTCATTTTACACTGTTTAAAGCGTTTTGGCGATTTGATGTCTCTATTTTTATTAAATACTTTCTAACCAGTCACTATAAGTAGTTTTCTGTTAATATTTTTCCTCTGTGTTATTTCTGATTTTGCTTTCTGCTCATCTTAAACCTATCTCGAGCATTTTCCTACTGAGATCATTTAGTATGTTTTGTAATTCGTCTGATTCTGATATTAGTAAAATGTTGGCAGCACATCACGAATGGTTCAAATATTCACCATTTATGTATATTTCCATTTCTATTGATCCTTGGATATGCAGGTGGTGTAATGGATAATGGCTCAGAATTGTTAATCGGAGAACCGAGTTCCAATTCCAGTTGGGTTCGTTAAATTTACATACGCACAAATATCTTTGAGAAATATGTAAATCCACTACTTCTCCGTTTATGGATTAATTAGTAAGACTTGTATCACTAAATCATTAGTATCTCCAAATAAATTATTACAATCTAAAATGTTTTCTTACCTTAAATAACCTGAAAATGATTAATAAGCCGTAGAAAATGTATCAACCAAAAAAAAAAAAAAGAAAAAAAAACTAGATGGTCCTTTCGTGAACAGTTTTGAAAATTGTTGGTCGTAATTTTTTAAATATTATTATTGTTAGATATTTTGATATTTGGATCGGCTTACTTATTTTGTTTTTATAGTCATAACATTTAGGCTGTTGTAGTTTCTGGCCTTCTTCAGATGTTTATATATAAATAAAAATAATATAGTAATATTCTAGGAATTTTGAAAACTATTCATAAAGTGGATTGTCTCATTTCACCTTCCATGCTTAGTTAATCAGTTGATACTTACGAGACATATTCACTTTTATGTAGTTTCCCTCCGCAGACTTTTCCATGTTATCACACCCAGGGAGTGAAAGAATTATGAACCAGATATGCTTTAAATAAAGCTTTAACATATCCTTACTGCCAAAAAAAAAAAAAAAAAAACAGATATATTTTAACTAAAACTTTAATCCATCCTTCCTGCTAATGAACTAGATATGATTTAACTAAAACTTTAATCTGTGGATATGTGATCACATCAGAAAGTTGCCAATGGGGATAAGTGATCGGATAATTATTTTATCAGAAACTTTTGGAATAGAACGAACTGACTGATGGTTTAAAATAAATAATATAGTTTTATTTGTTTTCTTTGGAGTGATGTGAGTCTTTTGGTATTCGGGGTAGCAAAAAGTTTGTTAATAAGGCGGATATTGGTAGCAGTCTGGAGAAATATCCGTTAGTGGTATTTTCACAGTAATTAGGTCGATGTCAATCTGCTGTGTTTTCTCGGCTTTGAACTGGGCGGAAATGTCTGTAGCAGATGACCTCTTAACTGCTTCTTCACGCATGGCTGGTTTCTACGCGGTAGTGTTTTTTCGGTCTGTCCTCCCCGCGTCCCATCTGGTCTCTTGTGCAAGTAGCCCTGAGGTGTCAGGTTTTATATCACCAGGCTCGAGAATTTGGCGCGAACATCAAAAAAGTCTCTTTATACAATTTTGTTTGATTGGCCAAATTATTTTCCGACGTTCCTTTCTTTTTCATTTTTTTAATAACGGAGGTTATGCGTGAAGCCCCCATCTTTTTTGTATTTTTTAGTCACAAATAAGTAAGCTCTTTTTCTGAAAACTTCCGGTGTTTTTTTTTTTTTTTTTGTTTTTTTTTTTGGTTGAATTTCTCCTTCCTCCTCTTTTTATTTGAGGGTTGCCTTCTCGTAGGTTGAGAGAATATAGAAAGAGAAGTTTAGAGAGAGAGAGAGAGAGAGCGAAAGAAAGAAAGAGATGAGGAATTTAACGGAAAGAGAAAATGACTTTCTTTTCTTTTTTTTTTCATTCTGTTATGGTGGAACACACCTATTCTATAGTTAATAGACTCTCCCACCTATAATAATTAGGAGTGGTAAGTGGAGTCGGTCGGTCAGTCGATGGTTGAACTCTCTGCCTTCGAGCGGGGAGGAACCCAAAGGAGGCTACGCCGAAGGGTGGAGTCTTGTTCGGGGAGGTAAACCGACCCTGAACCCGTTTATACGGGTTCAAAGGGTATATTTTTGACCGAGCCCACGGGCTCGGAGATCCCACGTTAAACCGGCCTTGTGCCACATGATGCCCTCGTGGGGTGACTAAATATCGTCAGTCGATGTCGGACGACAGTTAGTCGAATACGAAAGTATCAGCGACCACGACCAGATTGCTCTGCGTAATACCAAGTTCCTAACGTTTTGTACGTCGAACCTATTTTAAGACTGACTCAGTACAAATACAATCCTCCACTGCGAAATAACTCCACAACACATTCATAATTTTTATTCATATATTTTATTTTTATCGGGACTCACTACAAATCAATTTTTGCTGCCTAGTAACCACATACCTTTTAACTAAAGCTTTAGTCCATTCTTCCTTCTTTCCTTCCAAAGAACCAGACAAGCTGAACCTAAATCTTTAACCCATCATGCCTATCAAGAAATCAGATAAATTTTAACTAAAGTTTTAATGCAACCTTCCTACCTCGCAACCAGATAATTTTAAAATTTAATCAATCATTTCTGCGAAGGAACCAGATATGTTTTAATTAAATGTTTAATCTATCATCCCTGCCTATGAACCAGGTACGTTTTAAAAGAATTCATCCTTCTTGCCAAGGAACCAAATTTGTTTTAACTAAAAATTTAATCTATTAGGCTATGTGCCTTTTGATAAATAAGACTGGTGAATACTAACTTATATGTAATAACCGTAACATTTTCAAAGTGGAATGAGAACAATTATTCAAAAACAAACTTCTGAAGAAGACCCGAATGTATAATGACTGAAACGTTATGAATATAACATCCCAAAAGAATAGCAAAGAAAGCATATATCTTGTTGAAAACATTAGAACTTATGTATAGCCCAAAGAAGTGGATACATATTGAAAATTATTATCAAGAGAAAAAAGAAAAACAAATGGTGTAAGATTCCTTAAGGTTTGATCGAAAATCTGGCCGCTAAACTGATTTACACCATCATTTTTTTTCTTTTCATTTTAGTTTTCAATTTATCTCTACTTCTTCATGCAATACTTAAGTTTTAGAGGGGTGCAGAATTAATTAAAACTCGGAACTAATTTCAACTCGGAACCAAGGGTTAGAGGTTAGGGTTTTTAAATCGAGTTGAAATTAGTTCTGTCACTCAGTTTTAGCACCACCAAGAAGTTGTTTAGAATTGATGTCCTGACGCTCAAATTCATTTTTCTCTCTTATCAACACTCTCTTCGTAATAGTTGTATTTACCATAGAGTTCAGTCTCAGTAAGAGCAATTCAACTAGTTTCAGTCTCGTGTGCCAGAAGACTGATGATGCCAATACAAAATATACCAATGCCACTAATACTTACAACTGTGTGTAATATATTAAAAAAAAAGATCAATAACACTTCAAATGTAGTGTCCATTCAGGACATGGACGGTCGTGGCTCTCCACAATTTCCTATCCTTTGCAGCTCTTAGTAAGGTTTGTCTTTTGACTATCCCTCTTATTCCCTGTTCTGCTATCTGTTTACCGAAGATTATTAGGTCAGTCACTCGCTGTTTCTTGGTTCATTTTGCTTTCAATATGACCCTTCAGGTCATCTATGTCTTCTCCAAGCCCTATTTTCTCATTATGTCTCTTAGAAATTTCAACTGTTTCCTTATTTTACTTTTGCTTTATTTATTATTTTTTTCTTTTTATGTACACAGAGGAATCCATTGTGTTCAATACAGACTGGATGAATGATGAAGACCTTAAAAGAATGCAAACTGATCACATCGACGATGATGAAACTATCTTTTGGAAAAATCTAATCACCCAGTATTTGTTCCCTTTAAAAACAGGCGAAGAAAGAGAAATTAATATGAAAAAAAAACTGGTGGAGTTACGTAATAACGTCTGTCTGTTTTTCTCTCTTATCAACGCTCTCTTCGTAATGGTTGTATTTACTATAGAGTTCAGTCTCAGTAATAGCAGTTCAACTAGTTTCAATCTAGTGTGCGAGAGCTCTGATGATGTTAATACAAAAGATACCAATGCCATCACCATAGTCTTTTTGTTGGTGTTTGGTGTCACTCTTTTTGTGCAACTCATGGCAATGCTCTTCCACCGATACGAAACCTTTCTACACATTCTGGCCTCGATTGATATCACCCCAAAAATGATGAGCCAAGCACAGATTGACAATTTGTTACAAACATTAGCTAACGACAACTATGTTCAGCCGGTAACTAAGAGCACAGGCGGCAAACAGGAAAAAAGCATTTCTGAATATATCGATCCTATGCAAACCCCTCAGAGTGGTACCTTTCATAGAAAGACAGAAAAACCCAAAAGTCTCTATGAAGTAATGGATAATAATTTTTCAGCTCATTATGATAATGCTCTTAAAAATACTGATGCAAATAACAAAGCGTTTCAAATGACGTCGGCAAAAATGTCGTGGATGTGTCTTCTGCAGAACCCCGATTTCAGAACAAAGGCTTCTCAGCATAGAAACGAAATTCGGAACAAATGGAAGAAATATATTACACAGGTGACTAAGCCACAAATAGCGAGATTGGTGGATAAAGTTACCGAAAAGGAAAGCAATCAGCCTTCGAAAAAGACCAACCAATTGAATACAACTTCATCGTCCCTCTTTGAAACCTCGGTCGCCTCAAGCTTAATTGATCTGCAGAAAGATCAAGCAAATTCTGATAAAATTGCCGAGAAACCGAATCTAAGGACAATTTCAGTAACCGTTCATTCTGACCAATCAGCCCTTCTTGAATCGGATAACGAAGAAGAAAAGGGTGTTGACCACCAGGATTCAGGCGATACACTCCAAAGAGATAGTGAGGCGGATCAAAACGGTAGTACATTTATTGTTGTTCAAGAGAAAGAAAATAAAACCGCATCGGACATCTTAAAAAAAAATTCTGAATCTTTAGTCTCATTGAATGCAACCGACATAAAAACTGAATTTGAGGATAAAAAATTAACTGCTTCCCCAGTCGATGTGTCAACTTCTCTAGAACAGCTGTGCCCTCAAGACAATGAATTAGTTTCCGTTAGAATACCAACAGAAGAAAGTAGTAATGAATTCGAGGAAGAATGTACAGAATTCTAAAGCTTTTGTGACTTTTAATTTAATTCACTCACACACAGCCTTTTTTTTTTCTTTATCAAAACTCACTGTTTCAAGCTAGTATAGTCAGTGAAGATGGCGAAAGATGATTTCAAAAAAGACGAAAAATAGCGAGTCTTTTCTTACTATTTGAGCAGTCTTCTAACTTCATCTGTCTGGCCTAAAGTTCACTGACGATTGTTGAAGAGACCATTCCAGCTCAAATACTAAAGCCACCTCAAAAGAAAAGTAATAAGAAAAGTGCATATTTTCATAACTGCAATTTGTAAATCTGTCAAATGCTGAATAAACTCAAAGAAAGATTTTTGCAATCAGACGCCACTTCATCGTCATTACTTTTCCTGTCACCAATTTGTCTTTGAATAATATACTGTGCAAAAAACAACATGTAAAAAGCAATAAAAGACAGGAAGTTGTGAAGAACCTTGATCGCCCAAGACCCGAAACGGCTTGACACATAAAAGAAATAAGTGAACCGTATTATTTCCTCTGTTAACGCATGAGCTTATTACAATTTTTTTTTTTTTTTTATTGGCTTCTTTTGTTGATGTCCGTTAATCTACATTAGCGACATGGCCGAAGGAAAATACATGTACATGAATAAATATTCTCTGTGCGAAAACAAAAAGACAGACCCACTTCATTTGATGACAGATAAGACCACTACTCTCCTATTTATATTTTACTGTTGTTGTGTCCTTGTAGTCTACGGTGTTTGGATCAACGTGTCCTTATCAGGTACATCAACATCGCACAGGCTTCAGGAGTTGGCTGTTTTAGGTTAAACCAAAACAAAAAAAAAAGAGTGGAAGCGTTCTTATATGCTAACAAATCCGTTATATCTTCTTGAGTACTGAATAAAAGTAGAATTTTTAACCTTATTATAGGAACGAACCTCTCCAAGAAATAAACCTTTATTTTTTCAATTTTTCTTTTTCAAATTCTTACTAAAGGAACACTTCAGATCATGAATATCATTGCTTTTATTTTTAAGATGAGGTTCAGTGTTTTATGTCAATTCAACCGTACTACACAAGCCAAAATATACGTTAATAGCACGTGATAAGACATATTCTTGCTTATTTTATAAAATTTCAAATAATTTCAAAAATAAAACAAATTAATATTTATATTATTTAAAGTACCGTATATACTCGTGTATCATGCAACATTTGAAGACCTAATTTTGAAGCTAATTTTAAGTAGGTCGCATCATACAAGAGATATAAAATTAGCATATGCACTGCTGGCCTGGTCACGCCGTTGACCAAACTCCGTCGATCCATTTACTGTAGTCAAATTAGCTTCAAAATTATGTTTTCAAAGGTCCCATGATACGGGAGTATATACGGTATAAACTTGCCTTTTCCTGTGATAGAATAATGCTTACATACAAAATTTCAAATAATCTCAAAACAGCTGCAAAATGTAAAATTAAAGCAGGTTCTTACGTTTTTTCCTTGAATTTTTTCTTACGCACTTTTTTTTAAATTTTATTTTATTTTTTTATTATATTTTTTATTTATTTTTATTATATTTTTTATTTATTTTTATTATATTTTTTTTATTTATTTTTATTATATGGCTTGCGTAAAGAGGGGATCAATCAATCACCAATGAATTTAAATAACAAACTGGAGACTCTCTTAAAACTTATAAAAGTAAAAAGATTATTTTTCTTTTTATTATTCGTGAACTTAATTGACAGAAATATATAAAAAAAAAGATTATTGCTTACAGAGGTGTGTTTCTGTTGAATGATCGAATTTTTTATTGTTATTTTAATCCCAAATAACCGTTTGATTTTTTCCAACTTTATAATCGATTATGTTGTGTCACTATCACCATCCTCATTTGAACAGTTTACTATTTGAGAGTAGGTATGACATTTATTGACTCTTTTGTCCTTTCTCTATCGACCTTTATGACATTCTAGTGAGAACAAAAACACAAAGTCAAGATAACTGGCGATGGAACATTCAGTTAATTTATACCTTTCCCAGAAAAAAAATGTGGGTATCAGAAATCAATCTTTGTTTGCAGATTCCAATTTGGGTCTCATGCTGATTTTTACGTCAGGATATAACCAGATGAAGGGAAGCCAACTTTATCAATATGAACCTGAGAAGATAGCAGGAAGTGTCAATTAAAGAAATCTTTGATAGCAATTTTTTTGAATAAATATAGTCCACAATTCTTACAAGTGTCATTTTCATTATTACATAAATCAGTTTATAATAGGAGTCAGCAAACTACAACCCTCAGGATATTTCTTTCGGCCCACGGGTCATATGAAACATGCTAGTATTCCGAAATAAGTTTTATATTATTTGTTTGTTTTTTTTTTGTTTTTTTTTTTGTTTTTTTAATATTATTAGGCATCTTCTTATGCGCGGTGTCCCTTCAGGGTGTGAGCGATCATGCCTCTCCACAACATTCTCTCTTTTGTAGCTCTTAGCAATGTTTGTCTTTTACTATCCCTACCGATCCGTTTTGCCATCCATTTGCAAAAAACTGTTCGTTAGGTTACTCATTATTTCCCTTTGTCCCTTTTGCTTTCAATATGTCGCCTGTGTGTCAAATTCCCCTTATGTGTCCCAGAAATTTCAATTGAATATCTTTTGTTTATATATCTTTTAAGGACTTCCTGTATGACTTGCCATCCAATGATATACTGGAAATTAAATACAAAGAGAGAAAGTTAAATAACTTTTACAAATAACTCCCAGGCGAAGGGTAGTCTGCTTTAAAATCGTTTGCCTAACGATCTCAGCATTTATAGGTATGACACATTTAGGAGGCACGGTGGAGGATGAATAGAGGAATCAGAGTGCAGAGTTCGAATTCCAGTCGGATACATTACTTTCCCTTACGTGCTAATATCCTTGGGAAAGGTATGAATCCTCTTCTGCTCCCTAATCAGCTATGGGCTCTATAGCCTTGGGTGGCAGCCGGTCTAAGAGAATGTAAACTCTGAATTCAAACTATCATAGGCTCCGTCAAGCGATCTTGCTTCTACTTTGTATAAAGGAGTTCCTTTTTTATTAGTTGACCTACTTAGGAATCCCATCTTCTCTTCCTCCTCCTCCTCCTCCTCCTCTCCGTTATTATTTATGTAAGATGGAGTGAGTCCCGATAGAAATAAAATATAAATATATAAAAAAAAAGCTCTCTCTCTCTCAACTTCTCTTTCTATACGTATCTCTACTAGCGAGAAGGCAACCCTGAAATAGAAAGAGGAAGAAGAAAAGACTGAACACCACTGAAAAATGCTGAAAGTTTGCAAGAACAGAGCCTACTAATTTATGACTGAAAACTAACACAAATCAAAGAGGCTCCAAGCATAACTTCCGTTATAAAAAAAAAATGAAAAAGAAAGGAACGCTGGAAAATAAAATAATTTGGCCCAAATTATTTTATTATTATTTAATCAAAAAAATAAAATAACACAAAGAGACTTTTGATGTTAGCTGAAACCAAATCTCCCGCAATAATCCCAGAGCCTGGTAAAAACGATATAAGCTGACACCTCTGAGCTAGAAAAGAAGGGACGACGAGATTGACGTCAAAAGACGCTACTGCAGAGAGACCAGCCATGAGTGACACGGGAAGAAGTAGTTAAGAGATCATCTGCTGATCATAATTATACCTTGATTAGGGCCAAGTAGAGTGATACTGATATTACTTCTACTAACTTCAAAACTACCACTACCGAGCCATAATGAATATACACCTTTATAAACGAACATTTTGTTTGATTCACCAAATATCAAAGACAGATAAATAAAAATGTATTATTTATCTTATACACCTTGCTACAGTTCGTTTTATTTCAAAGTATTTGATAAAATAATCACCAGAATTACTCTTCGTCACACAACTTAACACCCTATATCCACACTGGTAAGCTCCTGACATGAACACACTTAGACACAAAGACATTTTTAAAAAGGGAACATGTTAAATCTAAATATAGTTAAGTCTTAACTAATCAACATTTGCAGCCAAATTTGATGATATGAAGCACAAACTTTGAACTACGGTTTGACTTAGTTTTAAGTAAAAAAAAAAAAAGAATTTCATCTTCCTTCAGTGATTCTTCTACTGCATCACTTCTGCTAAAAGAAATGGATTGGAATTTATGGAAAATACTTAATATCGGTTAAAATAAATGTTTAAAAACTATATGATATCTTAGTTTATCCATATATGTATACACTGCGTGACAAATTATTATCGAGATAATTTTTTTTCTAATATTTCAAAAACTGTCCAATCAATTCACACAAAATTTTCACACAATGTTGGCAATACTGATTTGCGCAATCATTGAAATTTTCGTACTGATCAGCGCAAGGTAAACAAACTGGCGCCATATTTGTTATCATCACTGTGATTTGAGCGTGCCAAATTATTAGAAATTAGTGTAAGAATTTAGTGAAAAGATAGGCCATAAAAGCAGTTTAAGTGATGCTGAAAAGAAAACTATCACCTCAGAAGTCTCAAAAGGTAAATCTACCCTAGAAATTTCTAAAATGATAGGGAGGTGTCATCAAACAGCGAAAAAGTTCACCGCCGTCCTTACACAAGTACGCAAAAGGGCAGATAAAGGCAAGCCAAGGGTTATTTCACGTCGTCTCATGTCACGACTTAAACAAGGGGCCACAAAGAACCCTGGACTTACCAGCCAAGAGCTTTTCAGTTGCATTGGGGATCCTACTGTGTCTAAAAGTACTCGGTGTCGGTATCTGAAGGAAATAGCAACAAGAGTCAAATCTGTATCGAAGCCTCCGTTGACGAGAAATCACATTCAAAATCGATTGAAATGGGCCGAGGACAATATGAAGATTGACTTCTCTAAAGTTTTGTTCACAGACGAAACTCGAGCAACACTTGATGGGCTAGATAGATGTTGCAAAGGCTGGGTAATGAATGGACAGAATCGCCATCAGCGTTTGAGACACCAACAAGGCGGTGGAGGCATAATGATCTGGGGTGGTATTATTGGAAAAACACTAGTGGGCCCATGGAGAGTACCAGATGTTGTCAAAATGACTGCTGATGCATACATAGCGTTTATGAAAGAGCATCTTGAACCGTAGATGAAAAGGCAAAGAGTTGCCTTCAAAAGGGCCATTGTTTTTATGCAAGATAATGCTCCCTCACATGCTGCTCACAAGACTACTGAATATTTGAAACAGTTAGGCTTCGATGGACCTCGAAAAATGAAGTGGCCTGCAAATTCTCCGGATTTGAACCCAGTCGAAAACCTTTGGAGCATCATGAAGTGAAGACTGTACGTCAACAGACGACAATTCAGCAGCAACGCTGAGTTGTGGAAAGCAATTCTTGACATATCTCACGGCATTACAGCAGATGACATCCTACAATTAACAAATTCTATGGATCGTCGACTTCTTCAAGTAATTTCAAAACAGGGAAAGCACATTCCCTATTAATTTGTTTAAAACTGTGTCTTTGTTTGTATCTGTTATTATTTGTTTGATTATCTTATTTATTAGCTTCTTTTGATCATAAACATTCACGTGCAACATTAATAAATGTTTTGTTTGCTCAATTGTGGGGATTTTACTAAATCATTCTAATAATTTGGCACGCTCAAATCACAGTGATGATAACAAATATGGCGCCAGTTTGTTTACATTGCGCTGATCAGTACGAAAATTTCAGTGATTGCGCAGGTCAGTATTGCCAACATTGTGTGAAGATTTTGTGTGAATTGATTGGACAGTTTTTGAAATATTAGAAAAAAGTTATCTCGATAATAATTTGGCACGCAGTGTATATCTAGATCATTTAGATGTTAAAGACAATCCTTCATCAGACTCTATAGACTGGTGCTACAGAATCACAAAGAGCTTCACCAAATATCATAAACTGCATTACTTGAAAACTTCCAGCAGCTGTAACAACTAAAAGGCATAGTACAAGGGAAAATAATGATATAATCAAAATGTTGACTTTCAACACCACCAAAAAGCAAAATGTTTAAAACAGTGGCTTTTGACCTTTTTTTTTATCCATGGACTACTTTTACTCTTAATTTTTTGGGTGGACCCCATAACCATTTCATGAAAAAAACAGATAAGTTTAGTTTAGGAAGTGTATTATAGAAATAGTAAATGTATATGCTTCCTTTATATATAACCCTTATATACTTTATATATTAAATTAATTTTATTATTAATATTTTTTTAATATTTTATATTAATTAATTTATATTAATATATTATTTTATTTTATTAATATTTACAATTAATATTATTATTTATTAATAATATATTAAATTAATTTACATAATAAATTATAATCTTTACATAATTTTTCTTTATATCTATATATCTTTTATGCTTTCGTCTTGGTTTTTATTCAACTTTTACAATCCAAACACACTGGTAGATAAAAATGGACACTAATTTACATCACCTGATCTCATTTTGTGATAGTTTTAGAGTTGTTTTTTTTTATTTTTAGTATTATAATATGGCGTAGATTACTGTTGAAATTCCAATTTCCAGTTGTAACAACCCATCCTAAGTTAAATTGCTCTATGGACCACTAAAATATTACCATGGACCCCCAATTTGCAGCAACTATTAATGATGAATATATTTAAAAAAAAAAAATACAGAAATGGTAACTCCACACTCCAACAATTTTTCCCTGTCTTTGTCTGCATGCCATGTCCCTTCATGGCTCTCCACAACTTCCTATCTTTTGTAGCTCTTAGCAATGTTTGTAGTTTTTTTTATGCCTCCTATTTCCTGTTCTGTCATCTCCAGTTAGACAAGTTTGTTAAGCTATTCCCTGTATTTTCAACTTTTTCTGTAAGTACACATTCATAGGATCACATTTCAATATAGAAAAAAACATTTTCATGATAAAATTCTAATACAGAGATCTATAACACAAATCTGTAGCTGATGAGAAGAAATGTTTTATCATAATACTTCCATTGATAAAATGTCAATAAGAACTGCTATCTATTGCTACTGAGATCAGTAAGGCATAAAACAATGCAACTACTGACAGTCAGAGTCTATTTCACAATGAGAGAAATTTAGTTATATGGTCAATTTTTTAAATCATTTCACCCCAATCAAGGTGATAATGCCAAAGATGCAAGGGGTTACTGGAAGTGAAAGAAGATAAGAATACTTTACTGAGGAGAAAGGACAATAAAAGAACAGCAATTAAAAAGACAGAAGATGGCAGTTGGTATTGCATTTAAATGTTTGTAAAATGGAAGTGACCAGAAAGCAAGAAACCAGGACAGAGTTCCACAAACAAGAAGTGCAAGAGAAGAAATTATTAAAATAGAACTTACATTTACATCTAGCCAGTTCAAAAGTAAAAGATGTGACCTAGTAGTCAATCAAGCTGTATGCTTAAATCATGCTGTCAAGATACCAGGGCAGAAAGCTCATCAGAACAATTGCCATGAAAATATTTATAGAAAAGACAAAGGCAGGCCACATCATTGTAGTGGGAAAGTGACTGAAGTCAAGATGCCAGGTTAGGATCAATAACATTACAGACCCTTCTTTGGATTTGGTTGAGAATCTCAAGATATACAGTAGACACACTAGACTAGATATGGCAGCAATATTTAATGCACAGATGAATAGTAGCTTTATAAATGTGCAAAATGCATTCTGATGAAAAAAAATTGTCTGGGACAACACAGTGAACAAATCTTTCTCGCAGTAGACCTAGCAATTGATTTATTTCACTTCATGTCAGTGGAAAATGTGAGCCCAAGAAAAGTTGCAAAGAGTTTCTCTCATATGAATAAAAGGAAGAAAAGTTACTCTATGGTGATTAAATGAAAGAGGTTTTGTTTTTTTTTGGTGGTGGGGGGGGGGCGTTAACATTTACAAGCTTGTTTCAGTTAATCACTGACTGGAGGTCAGTTTAACAGTATTTATTAAACAAAGACATCAAAACTTCCATTCATTCAAATGAATACATATATAGTAATACAGCAAATACTAAAAATTACATAGAGGGTACAGCAAAAGTAATGTCCTTTTAATCTGAGATGGATAAGCCAACATGAATCAACTGAGTGTCCATTACGATCACCAGACCTAACACAGACTTTTTCTAGTGCAGTGCAATGAAAGATCTTGTTTACAGGTTCACACCAAAAATAAATGAATTAAAACAAGCAATTTCTGATAAATTTTCTAAAATTAATGTAGAAATGTGTCAAATGGTTTATAAAAGCATTTCTCATAGGTTTCAGCATTGTATTGAACATGAATAGGAGCATTTTGAACATATTAGTTTGTTAATTATAACAAATCATGTATTTTTGATGTGACAATACCTTACAATGTTTTTCTTAAAATACTGTAATTTATTTTTGTTCAGTAAAAGTTAATAAATAAAAAGGGCATTATATTTGCTGCTTCCTGTATATTGGAATGGGTTGTAAATGATTATACTGTAATAACATATAGTAATTTTGCTATAGAAATGCATTACAAATGGTTATTCTAGAACAGAAAGCAAATTATTGTATTATAGAAATGTACTACCAACTTTGTCATGTAAAAATACATGGCCAATTATTAGAATACCAGCTGTGATGTTATAGATAGGATTTATGCAATAAATACATTAAAACTTCACCCATTCTAATGATTATATAGTGACATAGAAAATATTAAAAACAGAAGAAATAAAAAACGCCAACATTAATGTATTTAGTATGTAATCTAGTGCAACAAATATGATTTCAAGAAGTTTATCATTTAGAAATGAGCTATGTTCTGCTAGAAGATTTATTCATTTCAGAGGCATGATACAAAGGTACATTTGGCTAGAGTCAGCTTCCAAAAAGACATTGAATCATTGGTTCCAAAACCTTGCTTTTGGTCATCTGGATTTCCAAGAAGAACCTGGTTGTAGTCACAAGTTGTAACTTGACAAATAAAAATTAATGCCAGCCACTTAGACTCATCCAAAAATAAACATGAGGCCAAGTGGGGAGAAAACTGCAGAGTGGTGTGTGCAATAGTCAGAAGTCAGTTATTACAAATTGGTTGATTGATTTTTATGGCTTATTGATCTTCTGCAGATTATTTAAAGCCAGAAAATATTTTAGATAATAATGATTTATTGATACAAGTGCTACTATTTAACCCATAGCTAGGAAGAGGTAGATTCTAAGGGAATTTGCATGTAAGTGAATATAACAAAACCAACTGTGATTGGAACATGGCTCTCTGCTTTCTAAATTCTATGCTGTTATTCACTACATCACCCACACATCTAAGCTTGCAACATTTGGTATTCATAAGTGGTCATGATTGATCATGATTAATATTAGCAAATTGGCAAAGAAAAAAAGAAAACTGCAAACATAGGTACCCCATGACCTGACTGATGATGAAGAGCTTCCCCAACAGGAAACTTCAATTTCTCTGTTCAGTTAAAAAAAATACCCTTTTCTTGATTCTATACTTTTTATTATTATTTCACAAGACCAGAGGTACGAGGCAGTCACTGAGGATCGAACTCACTACTCAGTCATAATGATCAACCAAACTAGCTCACTATTACCAAAAAACTAGGCACTAAAATAGTTATTTACTAAATTTAGCTTAATTTTAACACAAGGCCATAAGTATGGGAAGATCAAACTCACAACATGATAGCTCATTCACCATTACCCAATGCCAAGGTGTCTTCTTGGGTTTGTTATCGATTAATGAAAACATTTTTTCATTGATTCAACAAAGTTGCATACTCCTCAATATTCCCAATATCCAAATCTTCACCCTGAAATGATCCTCCTCAAATGCTTGGTGGTACTGTAATGGATTAATCTATTACACCCTTTTTGCAACCTCGTCACACCATGACATTAAAATCCTGTTGTAATTCGGAACAGATGCATCAGAAGTTGCAAACAATTATATTTTTGCAGGATAACATAACACTTTATATTTCAAAAAATACTCAGCAACAACAGGCAATCTGCCCCACCAGATCTGTCTTCTACTGACATCCATTTTTTAGGGGGGACATTAAATGCATATACATCCCAGCAAGATAGACCAACCAAGACCAAGCTGGAAATGCCTTCCACTAGTTAACCCCAGTTTTTATCATGATGTAATAAATTCACTGGCAAATTGTTGGCAACTCTGTGTTGATTCTAACCTTGCAGTGGCAGGAAAACTGGCTGGCCGCATTCAATGCCTTGAAAACCAAACTAGTGATGTTCTATCATCAATGAGCAAACGCTGAATTTTTGCCTATCATGATGAACAGGTGCTCTCTCTCTCTTGAGTGCCTATTGTGACTTAAACTCAACCAAGACATCAAGTAAAACTGGGACATATGATTCATCATTAAAGATTCTTGAGAAATAGTCAGTTCCTTGTATGGTTCCAGTAAGTACCTGACACCACCTGCTATCCTCGATCTTTACAAGAGCCAGATCAAAACCAAAAAATGGAGTACTGTTTCCATATATGGACAGTAGCTGCCAAGTCTTCACTTACTAGTGTCGATAAAGTTCAAAAGTGTCTCCATGTCCTTGTGAGTGATGAATTATTTTCCACTCTACAACCCTTTCCCCAGACGAAAAGTCACGCACCTCTCTCTCTACTCTATTGCTATTTCCATGGAAAGTGATCAAACTACATTTGTAGTTCCAGCAGCTCTATGGAATTAAGATGCAAACTGTACACATTGTAGCAAATAACTTTCATTTTCTCAAATATTCCATTGGAAAGATGGAAGTTCCACTCAAACAGCCTCCTACCACAAACCACTACTTTGTCGAACCAACCCCCAAAATGATGACACTACACTATTAGCCTGTTCAAAATCCAAGTTTAACTGTTATCTTCCCCCACCACAAACTGTGCCTCTTACTTTGTAGCCCTTTACGTCAGTAAATCTTGTAATGGGTGAACATTGTATAAAAAAAAAAAAAAAAAAAAAAAAAATATATATGCATTGACACAACTTAAAGTTAGAAGTTTAAAAACTGCAAATTTCCAACTTGCTTTAATAGTTATTTATTAAGTGTAGTTAATTTTGGTGAAAGGTTACAAGGTGTCAGTGCAGATTGTATTCATTACTCAGTAGTGATGGCCTGCAAGATTAATTCACTTACCATTACTCCATGGCAGGAAACCCAATAATTTCTATAATAAAACATTAAAAATATACAATACTGCCTGCAAGGAAAAAAAAAAAAAAAAAGTATCCAAATATTCTATGTGCTGTGTTCCTTCAGGACATTGGTAATCATGGCACTCAACAATTTCCTGTTCTTTATAGCACTTAAATTTTGTCTTTTTCTTATCTCCCCCTAAAACCTGTTTTTGTTGTCCATTTACTCAAACTCATTAAGTACAGTAAACAGTTCATACTTTTAAAAAACACGGATCATTACATTCGAGTGATTGGTAGATTAATTCATCTTTAAAATTTTGTTAGCAAAGGGATTTCACCATTTTATATCATTAACTTTACTAATTTACTTTTTGTATGAATGATTTAATGTTGTGTGTGTGTGTGTGTATATATATATATATATATATATATATATATATATATATATATATATATATGGCAATGCTAAAGTTCTTGATCTGAGTAAATTGCACCAGGGTATAGAAGTCAATCTACAAATGTAAAATGACATTGCCCTCATTCTGTCATATGTAGGCATGTCTGTTCATCAACACAGGCAAACATTTCCAGCCAAACTTATATTAAAGAGTTTCATCAGGAAAAGTTTTGTTATTTGAAGAATGGTATGAAGCATACATAGTTTACTAAGAACTGCTAGATCTCAAGACAAATCAAAGTGCCACACAAAGTGCTTTTAATACAATCAACAAAAAACACCAATAACTGCACAGAATTAACCTGCTGCATAATCATCCAGACTGCATGTCTCAAAGATTACTTCTAATAAATTGTTGCAACTGTGTTGGGAAATTCTATCACCTGCAGTAACATAATTAATAGAGTGGGAGTGAGGGAAGTTCACCCCAAGCAACACTTTTTACAGAAGCAACACTTTGGAGTTTGCTGTATAAGCCTGTACAGACTGTATTGAAATAAAAGTGATTTTAATCTCGGAACACTAATCACAGTTGAAGGATTTTTGTGATTTCAAGTAAATTAAACCATGGCATCTGTATTTAAGATTGTTATCTTAGCTGAACAATAAACATTATCCAGTGTTGTATTCAATGCTGTTTTATCAATGTTGACAATATGAAACCTATGATGGACCCAGAGTGTGTTCTTTTAATGCCACAACACTGATGTGAGTGGGAGACACATCTTGGTTGTTGTCATAAAAATTTCAGTTATTTTCCTTGAGAGTTGTTCATTTGAGGGTATGTGTTGCTCTATTTTTCATTTTTTGGGCCTATTGCTGCCACCTACACCCTGTGGTGTAACCACATTCAGTGGTCCAGTCCTCAGGGTCTTAGGATGATGCTTCAACCATGCACTAACTCTGCAATGTTCAATGCTAAATCTGGTTGTTGGTCACTTCGATCCACATCATCTCTACCCACATTATGTTCTTGATCTCAGATCAGTGAAAGCATACACCCTCAGGAGTTGCTTATTTTTCGTATATGATAAAGTTTAGTTTATAAATTAAACACAATAAAATATTAACACCAATAAATAAAATATACAAACTATATCAATATTAACATACTTTATCTGTGAATTGCTATGACTTCTTCAGAAAGATAATGAAGTAGTTTCCAATTGTCTTTCTTTTTAAATACCATATCCTTTCAGAACACCATTCTGGCAGTGCCAGTTCAAGCCATGGTAGGTGCTATATTAAGGAAGAAAAATATCTTCACATTGAAAAAATAAAATGAGAGATTCATGGGTTAATCTTCAATTAGTTTATATAGCTCTTGGTAGAATAAAAATTAACCCTTCCCACATCAATCCCTATAGTGACACTGGGCCTTGTCTAAACTTCTGGAAGGCTGGGTTCAAAGTCTTTGAATCAGGAATTCTAGTAGCAGCTGACGTGGATTCCAAAGGCACTCAATACAGTTTCTCAACCAAAGTCTATGAGCTCACCACTCACTTGCTTATATGCACTTTGGCCCTTAACAGGTGTGCAGCCAAAGGATTCTTGGAATTTGTTCTTTATTATTGTTTTCATCAATGAAAATATAATTCTGCTTCTCTTTCCATTAATAATATGGGTTTTCCTAATTTCTCCAGAAAGAGATAAACTTATTTCCCCAATTTGTTTTCGTCAATGAAAATATATCTGTATCTAAATTCTCAACAGAGACTGCTTTCCATCTCTGGGCCAGTCACCATCTCAGCGAAAACACAGCTCAGATTATCTGCCTGTCATGACGGATTGATTTTCATAATCTTAACTTTCATGGCAGTTCATTCCGTTTTCATTTCTCAATTTGTTTTTGCTAACAAAAACATAATTCTCATCTGCATTTCTGTTCACCATTGATATATTTTTTCCTAATTTCCCAAGAAAGAGAGAAAACTGTTCCCCAAATCCATTTTCAGAACTTCTGGAATGATTAGATCTTCTGAAATGACCACAAATTCATCACAAGACTAAAAACATTCTTTGATTCAAAATAGAAATTTTACCATTGAAAAAGATTCTATAACTGATAGAAAATGATAAACAACAATAATGATCATTTTTTCAGATATTTAATTTTCTTTTTTGGCTGCATAAAATGTTCAAAAATTTTCTTGACAACTCCAGAACTAAGAACATTGATTAAATAACAACAAACATTGGATCAGACTTGGGACAAAATTTTATATCACATTAAATAGAAGTATATGTATGTATGCGCATACGTCTATATACAAAATAAGATATTTTAAAACAGAGAAGATAACACTTTTTGATGTTTGCTGAGGGGGGGGGAATAGGAGACATTGAAGTTGCATTTCTGAGACTGAATGTACTTTTTGTTTTATTCAACTTTGTCTCAATATTTTTTTTTTTTTTCATTTTCTTAAATTGACACTAGCAAATCTTGATCCTTTTTATATAATAATAAGAGACGGTGAGTAAAAATAAAAAATTTTTTCTCTCCCCTATTAACGAGTGACAAACAGAAGCATTTGGCCACATGTGGAATTTTTTTTTTTTTCAAAAAACAACAATATCTTTCTTTTTAAGAGGAAGCAACAAGATCATAATTGTGTGTATGTGTGTGTGTGTGTGTGTGTGTGTGTGTGTGTGTGTGTGTATCTTGAAATTAATTTAGAATTTTATCTTTTCCAAAATAGTAACAAAACTCAGCAGTGATCTGTACATTTTTATATATCTGTGTTTGCAATTATGGAAATAAAGATGCCTCCAGGTATCATATATGAGTGTCATGAATGTAGTAAATATGAAATTGAAAAACAGTTGCCAAAAACCTGGATGCATGTTCATGTTCTCAAACATGTTTTTCTGTTAATATAAATTAAAGAGCCATATTGCATGTGTGTGTGTGTGTGTGTGTAAGCTCACACACATACGTCTCATTTTATTTCTCTCTTAGCCTTGTGATTGTCCATAAGTCCCCCGAGGTGCTCGATACTGCCGTGGGATATACATCAGCTGAATGGTGTTAAAATGATATTTTCGAACGCCAGTGTTCTTGACTGTATTCTCTCGACGAGTTCCTTCACTGTTAAAAGAAGATAAACAAAATTTCAATTACTGGACAGATTTGTCTCATAGTATCATCATAATAGCAATCTAGAAGGCACCAGTAATACCAAAAGTTCACTGAGGACTTGACATCACGAGGTGAGTGGAGATGACTATGCATTTTATTTGAAGATAAGATTCCAATCTATGTCATACTTCTACTTAAAATTTTATCTTCCTCCTGCAGGACTACTTGTTTTTTTTTTTGTTTAACTCATACCTTTCTTCCATCCAGAAAATGGTAATGCTAAATAATCAGTAATTATGATTATAATTGGCACTGCAGATCCATCAACCAAATGTACCTCAACATAGCACTATGAAAGAAGTTTTAAAAAATTGTGTGCAGTAAGGAATTTTGGAGAAATCTCATTATCTTTTTGTCTTATATTACTGCACTGTCCAATAAATATCTCTCAAGTTTCAGCATAAGAATTCAAAGATCCGTTTAATTTTGTTAAACACACACAACTTTAAATGTTATTTTTAGTTATACATATATTTGAGTAGACACTCCATTTACTTTTTTTAAACAGTATTTATTTTCATCTGCCAGCCTGAATATGAGAAATTTAAAAAAAAAAAAAAAAAAAAAAGCACATCCACTAAAAATCACATTTAAAGTAATAGAAATTTATCAGATTAATAAATACAAATCCTTTATTTTTTTAAAAGTTGGTTTGTTTACATTTTGAATATGAAACTGATCAGTTATGAACTTTCAGGAATCTAAACAAGAAGAATGGGTCTATAAGGCAGTATAGAACTTTACTTAATCGGTGATGCCACTTGTGGCAGAGTTGCTTAAAAGCATGTTGGATCTAATGACAGTTTCTCATGCAAAGGGGTATGCACGTTCAAATCGTGCCAAAGCCCATTTTTTTTCTGTAATAAAATTTTTTGAATATGCAGGCCAATAGATGAAAATAAACACTAGTTAAAAAAATAAATAAATTAAGCACTCTACTCAAATATGAGTATCCACTAAAAATATTTTCAAGTGACCAAATTTTTGTCAGATTATAAAATAAAAATTCATTAGTTTCTTACATATTATCAACAGCAGGCAACATAAATTTCATAAAGATCTAAGATATGTCCACAGTAATGTTAAGCAATAAACTAAAAAATAAATAAAAATAAAATCTTAGAAGTGATAAAAGAGTTTTGTTTATTTTATGATTAAATTTTTACAAATAACCTTTTTATGGTTAATTTGCAGTGTAAGTACCAAAAGTCAACGGTAATGAAAATGTCCCATTATAGTGTGAAACTGTCTGATTATTTCAAAAATGACAATCAAAGTTTGTGCTCAATTACTGTTTAGGATTTATCAACAATGTAAGTTTGATCTCTTTCATGTTATCCAATCACCATTACTGGTGTTGTTTAAATACATTTGCCTCGAGTAGTAATGCACAGAAGCTTACTTAGTTAATAGCCTTTTTACTGCTTTTCGGGTCTTCTTACTAGTCTTGATTACTACGCAATTTTTGTGAAAGTTATTTTAAAATGTGCTTTCTTTTTTTTTTTTTTTTTTTTTTTTAAATGAATGTTTTTTTTAATTGATGTAAATTCCTTTATTCCAATTAAAAGTATTGTCTCTTTGTAGAAGTGAATCTTTATTGAATAATGAATTCTTTTTTTATTCAATTGATTTAAATTTGTTATAGAAACAATTGAAAGCTTTTCTAAATAAATATAATGTCATGGATGAACCCTTTTACAAAAAAAATAAAACAAAAAAATTGTTGATAAAAAAAGAAAACATCTTTTTTTTCTTTTTTTTTTTCTTTACAATGACCATAATTTTGATACTATTTCTCATTTTTCCTGCTATATTTGGAATCGCATATTGATTTTAAAATTCATGCATTGCATAGAAATTAAGACAAGTAAAGTTTCTGCACATGACTACTCAAGGCAAATGAGAAAAGCCAGTAATGGTGACTGTTCTGTCAAACGAAGCAAAAAAAGTCGAATTTACATAGTCCATAACTCCTAAAAATTAATAAAGCGCAAAATTTTAATGTCATTTTCAAAATAATCAGGCAATTTTACACCATAATGGAACATTTTCATTACTGTGGGATTTTGATACTTATACTGCAAATTAACACTTTACTTTCTTAACCAAATCTGTTCAACACTTGAAAACTCAGGCAATGTTACAAGAAATATATATTTAAAATCTTTGTATAGATACTTTCAAATTGACAGATTTTTTTTTTTTTACAGTAGTGTTAGCCCTGTAAAAGGCTCAAGGTCCACTCAAGGTAGGTTACTGAGTAAGAGGCACAGCTTATGCAGATATGTGTACAAGATAATGGTTAACCCTAAAATTTGAACAGATTAAGATTCTAGTGATCGAGGAAGCAATTTCTCAGGAGTCAGTTCCACAAGGCAGTAGTTTGTGGGAAGAAGCTAAGTATTTTAAGAAGAGTTTTATGGCTTGTAAATCCATACAAAGGATGATGGTTTTGACAAAATCTTTGAACTTAAATTGACAATTGATTCAGATACCAAAGATCATGGAATAGCTCTGATATGCATGTGAGGAAAAGTGACCGGTGTTACACTTTACTCACTGGTGATCTTGAACTGTCAAAATCAGAGAAATTAAATTGCAATTCCCATGCTTCCATATCCAGTTGGCCTTTTATCAGGAGGAGATATGAAAGTCACATAAAGGATAATATGATAATATTAAAGTAAATACAATAAAATAATTTATCTTATATTATTATTATTAAATCTAATTGTGCTTGGTCCTCCCTTTGTAAGTTCACACAACCATTATATCCTGTCATTACCTCATAAATAAGGGACTATTCTGTTTTGATGGCTTGAAAAGAGGAGAAAAGACAATGAGTGAAAGAAAGAAAGGAAGATAGAAGTGTTTAACAACCATTTCAATGAAATGGAAAAAGTTGTCAATTTCAAATCTTTTCATTTGTACCCACTTCTTAAAATAACAACCAGCATTCATATTTATGATTGTTATTGCAATATTTTGTTAAAGTTGTTAAGCTCAAATATTTAACGATGTGATAGGGGAATTTCTATGGATATTCTATTGTCATTGAATTTGCCATGAGCTTATTCAGTCATTAATTCAAGAATTAAGATTCACCAGAATATTAAAATAGGAAAACCATGAAATTTTCACAGTTTAAAACTAGTTATCATAAATATATTTATAATGATAATATAAAAGTGTATAAAGGATAAGTTGATCTATATTCCAGTGTAGTACCTCTTATCAGGAGAAAATTTTTTCTACTTAATCTAACATTCATTAACACAAAATCAAAACATTATATATATATATATATATATATATATATATGAAATAACTAGAATTAATGCAAATTACCTCCGAAAGCAATCCAATGCTTGCATAAAAACATGAGGAGCCAGGTCATGTTCTCTTTGAAGAAGTTGGACTTGTTCAAGTGTAGTTGACATACTTGTTCGATCTTTACCACTTTTGCAGCAAATGAAACGAACACCATTCAATTTTCTGGTAATCTGAAAGACACATAATTATTAACAAGGAATGCTTTTTTTTATGTATATGTGCATATATCTATAGATTTAAATGGCAATTTCTGTCTGTCTGAATCAAGTTGCCACCTAAACCCATGAACCAATATTGATGAAACTTTGCAATGTTAAACATCCAGTTTGTTACTCAGCTAATTGATTTTTTATAAAAATTTATAATAGGACCACTTGGGCCCCTAGATTGCAGCATGCCACCAGGTTTTCACACAAAACACTGTTTACATGTTTATCACTGTGTTTAAGCAAGGGAAATAATTGATCTCGCAAACTTTTTTAGAAATTAGGATACACGTGTTATGAAAAAATAACTCTTACAAAGCTTAAAATTCTAGAAAGATATGGATCTTTGTTCGATTTTAAAAATTTAGGGAACAACATCTGAACAATTCGTAGGTTACTTTCTAAATAAAATCTTTATTTAACACATTAATTCAGTATAATCTTTCTTTGAACATGATGTCTGTAATGTGTTTACATTGCAAAAATATAATTTGATGTGATTTTTTAAAAATAAATATAATTACACTTCCTTAGGGTTTCTTCTTAGAAATTGGGACTGAAGGAAAACTAAGGAGAGCCTTAACTATAAAACATTTTGAATATGTCATAGTAGTTGTTTTAGAAAATGATTTTAGCAACCAGCACGATCAGCTACATAGAAATTTCTATTGGAAACTTAACATGGCCCTAACGTCCATACAAATCAGACATAAATCAGTCTTTGTTTGATTTTACACATTTGGGGGATATGATCTAACAGAATTAAAGGTTGTTTTGTTAAAATAAGCCATATTTGATCCCCTAATTTTGCATAGTCTTTCTTTGTAGCTGACTGTTACCATGGTTACAAAAACACCCCTACATTAAATTAATAATAGGGATTGAAATAATACTCTTATAAATTGTAAAATACTTGACAGATAAGGTTATCTGTTTGAATTTACACATTCAAGTGACACAATCTGACTGATACAAAGGTTATTTCATTAAAAAGAAATCTGTAGTTGCCTTCCCACAAAAAAAATTCTGACCAAAGGTACTCAAAAAATTTAACTACATACAAAATCTAGGAGAAAATACTTCTCTGAATTGGTACAAATTTCAAAGCAAAGTTTGTGGTAACTGAAGAAAAGAACAATCAAACCAGCTGAAGACTTTTCCTTAAAGGGGGTGTGACTTTGATATTACTTTCAATTCCCATCTGGTGGTTGTCATTTTGAGGTGCGAATGATGGATTCATCAATGTATTGACAACTTACATCAGGAGAAGTTATTGTACGGAAGAACAGAAGTGACATAATAGCTTTGAACTACAAGATTGTAATGCCATTGTGAAAACGAGCAAATCTGAGATATAATGGAGAAGTCTGTATGACCTACGGAGAAGCCTGTGCCAAACATGAACTACTGGAGGATAATGCCCACTGGGACCAGACACTGGAGAAGGCAGCAGTCAGTAGAGCACCAAGTCAAGTGTGCCAGCTACTTTCCATCATGTTGATGACATGTGGCTTGGATGAGCCTCTCAAGCTTTGAGCAATCCACAAAACCAGCATGGCAGAGGACATCCTACAAAGGATTCAAAGGCAAATTGTCACATTCAATGATACCATTTACAATGAGGTATTAATTGACCTGGACACTCGAGTGCAAGCTATGGGAAGCCAACGAATTGCCATTTGGCCTACCTCAACCTGAGCAGGCAGCAAAAAATCTCACAACTGAGTACATGTGAGAGATCAGCCATGACACTGAGGAAATAACAGCGTATATAGCTGATAACAAACAAACTGATGGAGGACCAACTGAGTGTTTATAACAATGATTATTTTGAGTATTGAAGGTGAAAGAGGAACTGGCAAGACATTAATCAACCTACTTCTGGCTAAACTGCACAAAATGAAATGCATTGTTCTAGCCATGGTATCAAGCAGAATAGCTGCAACCCTGCTAAGTGGTGGCTGCACAGCTCATTCATTCTTCAAACTCCATTTGAACCTGTCCAAGAAAGAGAAGGCAAACCTACAACATCAGTCAGGTTTCTATAAAAGGCCAACCCCTCAATGATTACAACTTTATCATCTAGGATAAAGTTGACAATGAACCATAAGGGTTACTTCAAGGCTCTTGAAATGGCACTTTAGGATCTTAGACACAACACATAGCTCATGGGAGGTGCAACAGTTTTACTTGTGAGAGATTTTAGACAAATCCTTCCAGTGATTCTGAAAGGGACAAGAGCTGATGAGGTAAACATCAGTATAAAGTCTTCCTACCTTTGGAGCAGTGTGAAAAAGCTGAGTCTCACAACCAACATGAGTGTGCAGCTGAGTGGTTATGAGAAAGCTGGTACTTTTCCTAAGTAACTATTGGATGTTGGTAATGGCATGTGGTTGGCAAGCAGGATGGCCAGGTGAGTTTGCCTTTTGGACATATGGTATCTGATTTAAAAGAACTAATGACAAGGATGTTTCCTAACCTGAGGAATCGGTTTACAGACCACAACTGGCTGAGGACCCATGCCAATTCAGCCCCAAAGAATGTGGCAGTTCTCATCAAACTTCTGGAACATTTGCCAGATAACTGTTGCAGCTACAGTTCCAATGACACAGTACTGAATGCCAATGAAGCTGTGAATTATCCAGTTGAATCTTTAAATAGCCTAACACCATCAGGCCTTTTAACTCACAATTTACACCTCAAGATTGGAGCACCAGTGACACTGCTAAGAAACCTGGATCCCCCAAAGCTTTGCAATAGCACATGATTAAAAAGATGATGTCAACAGTCTTGGAAATGACAATTCTAACTGGCAAAGCAAGTGGTGAGGCTGTATTTATTCCTAAAATTCCACTTATTCCATTAGATATGCCTTTCCAGTTCAAGCGGCTGCAATTCCCGGTGAAACCGTTTTGCAATCAGCATTAACAAAGTTCCGTGGCAGTCCTTGGATATGGTAGGCCTTACTGATGCACAGTTTTATCCAATGGCCAGCTTGTTGTGGGTTGTTCAACAGTCGGCAATCCCAATCATTTGTTTATTTATACCCCACATGGAAAGACCAAAAATATTGTTTATCAAGAGGCTCTGCAAACTTGATAAGAAACACACAGTCATCAGGTGTTTATGATTTAACTGTAGGATTTGTCAGTGCTGTAAATTTTCTATTAACCTACATGTTATCCTATTTGTACATCTATTGTAAATTTATTTTAACACTAGCCCTCCTAAGAGCTATATTCACTGAATGCACAAAGCCCTTCTCAAGGCTACTTACTTTGAATTGTTACTTTTGGATAACCAATTTGCCTGTTGTTATGTAAGTTACTTTACAATTTAGGTATTCATAACATATTGGTATTTCCTCCAAAAGTCCTAGGGGCAGTGGTTAGATATTCTCTGTGAATACACAAAAGGCTGTTTCAGTGCTAATTACTTTGAATTGTTACTTTTGGATAACTGAAGAAAGGATATAAGAACAAGAACTAGGGATAACATCAGCCTTTCCTGAAATTAGTGGGTACATCAGCTTGCGTGTGCGTGTATGTATGTATATATATATATATATATATATATATAATGCATTTATTTTTCAACATAATCTCCTTGTCAATGCACTTAAGTAGTAAACTTTAATAGCATAGATCAGGCATTGCACAGTGAAAATTTCAGATCAAAATTCAGTTAAAACATGGCTACAAACTTATTGATTCACCATCATGTATATGTGCATTGTTTCTTTATCCTTTTTAAATGTTCTGAAATGTTTTCAACTCTCATCTCCCAAAGTAGCAGGTTATATATAAAATAAAAGGAAAAATATCTAATCTTATTTACAAACCAAAATGTTGCTCTAATAGTAATGCCTCCTATTTTATTATGTTTGCCCACATGATATAAGATGAATAACCTATACATTTTTTTGCCAAGTTTGATAACAGTTGAGAAATATCATCTAACATAAAGGTGCATGTGAAGTAGAAATGTATCAATGAATTCTTCCATGCAAAAAAATTGCACCCATAGATATTCATCAACACTTGTTGAATGTTTACTGAGACCAAACAGTGGATATGAGCCCAGTTAGATGGTGGGCAATGCATTTCAGTAGTTGTGATAGCAATGTGAATGACAAGCTATGCTCCAAGTGGCTCTGCACAGCTGTCAAACCCATGAAACAAAAAGTGCCTCAAAAATTTATAACCAATGGTAGTGACTATATGGAAAAATAGTGTTTTGTAGCTGAAAACCTAATGCCAGAATTTAAAGGCATTCATTAAGACGGCAAAAAGAAAGGAACGTGTGGAGAGTGATGATCTGAAACAATATGGGTCATAGGGAAGAAGGAAGAGAGAGAGAGAGATCTACAAAACATCTAAAATCTAAACATTTCATGTTCAGAAAAAGAGGATATTATAAGGGGTGCTGGAAAGTTTTGGGTTTGACTAAGGGATTAAAAAAATAACAAAATAAAATTCAGACGCTTGCTTTTTTGGTCACATTTTGTGAAGTGGACTGGGATGATATCTTTTCAGCATACCTCTAACTTATGGATAGAGGCACACACACATTTTTATATCTCAGAAAAGAGTGCTCAAAATCAGAGAGAGCATTTATAGATATAGAAACTGCAACAATGCATAGTGGGCTTATGGTCATATCATGTTGAAACACCAGTTCCCAACCGATCACCAAATTTAAACAACATCAAGACTGATCAGTACCCAGTTGAGTGACCACTTAGGAATACCAGGTGCTGTCAGCTTGGATGTGCAGGTGGTGTAATTGACATTGTCTCGGAATTGTTAATCAGAGAGTTAAGTTCCAATTTCAGTTTGGTTTGTCATATTTATGTGCAAATACCCTTTGGTAAGGTATGACTCCACCTCTATTAAATATTTACCACCTCCCTTAATACACTAGTGATGTATATATATATACATAGCTCACTCAAATATCACGAATAAAGAAGTGTGTGATACTTGGTCTTAAGATTAAATTGAACTGTAAATTTGGCAATTACTATGACATGCTGATCCCTATACCCCCACTATATATATATATATATATATATATATATATATATATATATATATATATATATATCTCTACACACACACCCCTATCCTTTCTTAGGATTGTATGCTGGTAAGTATTTTTGCTTGATCCAGGCAATCTAGGCTTTGAGCACTTGACTGAGTAGGTAAGTTTACACTTTGGTCTTTTTTTCTTTCTTTTTTTCAGTATTGTCACCTTTATTAAAAACTGTATCTGGATAAGAGTTTAGATTTTGGCAAGCTGTCCATTGGTTCCACCATTTTTTTGTTTTTCTTTAATAGTGTGTGTGTGTGTGTATATATATATGAAAATAAATGAGAGAGGGGCAAAATAACATTTTTATTAACTTTTTTTGTCTTGGATAGCAAAGCCTGAATTACTGTTTATAAACCTTTAACATGGCTGAATAGTAATGGCACGTCAGGCTATATGATGGTTCCTATAAGCATTATAGGTTCAATTCCTGTCAGAAGTGCACATATTTTCTACAAAATCTCTCAAACATTCAGGTCGGTAATTGTAATTAATACAATTAAAGACAGAGCATTTACTTAAATAAATTATATCTATAAAAATAATGTATAAACAGAAAATACATTAAATAAACGTTGGACTTATATATATGAGAGAGAGAGAGAGAATAAAGATAACAAAAAATGAGAAAAATCACAAGTCAATTGCTGAAACCTCCTGAAAAATGGACTGAACAATTACGGAAAAGTTTGTATATGAAACTCTGGAGTCAATGTGCTGAATATAATGTCAATCAGGTAAGTGACAAATTTTATTTGAATTAGTCCTATATATATATATATATATATATATATATATATATATATATATATGAGAGAGAGGGTGCAATGGGCAAATTGTCTGTTTCTTTTTTGTTGCACATGCATATTGTTTGATTTTTTCAACTATACAGTTTAGTAGGGTCAGCTGGGCACTGTCTGTGAGAAAAAGAGCACCATAACGCAATTAACTCCGCCAGAAAATTTGCAAACAACATGTACTGCTTGGCATATGTGCCAGAAGCTCCACTACGAACATTTCAGAGCCTTTGGGTGTCAATCTGTGGATAGTGCAGAGGATCCAAAAAGAGTTGGATGTTATATCCAGTCAACATCATTGTATTTGGAGTGATCATTAGTAATGTCAACATTAGGCCTCTATTCATCTTCCCACAGGGCCTCAGAGGTAGTGTTGCCCGGGGTCAAGACAGTGGCTGCTGGAAGATTATGTCGGCAACAGGACTCTACACCATGCCACACAAGCAGGAGAACCCAGTCATGTATCAAACAATTGCTGTGACTACATCACCCCTTACATCTGGCCACCAAACTCCCCAGACTGCAGCCCTCTTGGTTATATGTGGGACACAGTTGAGCAAAAGATCAACTTGTAACATCAAAAATGAACTGAAAGCAAGGATTACAGCAGCATTTCACCAACTTAAACAAGTGAACCATCCAGAAGAGTTGCAAGAGATTCTGAAGTCATCTGGAGGGCATGGTTGAAGTCAATGGTGATTTTATTGAATAAATTTACTCTTTAGTATTTCAAGATATTTTTGTGTCATTTTGGTAAATATATGAGATGTCAGTGTTATTTTTATTTTTGCATAATTTAGACAATTCATTCATTGCACACTGTGTGTGTGTATGTTTGTATATATAATTACATTTAGACATATTATACATGTATATACATAAGCATATTCTGCATTTATTCTGAGATACAAAAACTATTTAAAACAATAAATAAATAGCAAAATTAAAATATCAGCTATTAAGAGAATGGCAAATACCTAAATAAAATAGATTAGTTAAAATATACTTAATGTTTTTCTTCTAAAGACATCAAAATTTAGAATTGTGTAACAATCCTATCAGTTTTCTGATAACAGAAACAAAGTTGAGTTGACTTCAAATTCCACAAGTTACAAGTGTCATTGATGTTTGCAATTGAACTAAGATAAACAAAAATCCCAAATCTAATAATCTCTTGTCAATATTGCTTCATAAAAGGTCAAATTTTCTCTGCATAACAACCTTTATGATTGAGACAGGCATAAAAATGAATATCACATTGTAGATTTGATTATCTGCATTATGGTTAAGTACATGAATTTCAGTTATCTGAGAAATTTAACACCTTTTAAAAGTGGGACTTCCTGACAATGTCAATTTAGCAGATGAAACTTAAAAGAAAATAATTAAAAAGAAAAGTGAAACAGTTGTATTCAAAACAAACAATTGAATATTATCACACAAACTGCTAAGAACAGCAAAAATTTAAAAACAAAAAAAAAAAAAAAAACTGACAATTACAAGGAAAGAAAACACGTTATAAAACAACAATCAAAAATGTATATTTTTATATACTAACAAAATGTCAATTCTGTTATCAGAATAATGAGATTACAAGTCTAATTTTTTGAAACTATATATCAAACTATTTATTGACTTTACAAAGGGTTACTGAAAATTTACTGACCCAGCCAAGGGGCCCTTCCAAAAGAAAATGAGATGTTCAATCAGATTTAGAAAAGTGAGTTGGACTGATAACCTTTCAGCACCCTGTACTCGTAATGGCATAAAGTGCCTGCATTCTGGTAACGGACGGTCAAGCAACTCTTAATCTGGATCACACTATGAAAATCAATTTCTCAACAAGCAAACTATTTTACATTGCAATGATCTTTGAATTTGTTGATATTTTGAGTTTATTTTATTGGTAATGAAATCAAGTAATGTCCATTCATCTTAGAAAGAAAGAGTTGACAGAAAACATAGAATTTGGTCAATATCAATTCAAGAGAAGATCGAAAAAATACTTCTGGCTATCATCATGGATAATAGAAAACGCTTTCTTCAATTTAGTCAACTAAAGTTTTGAGGAAGAACAGAAAGATATATTTCAATGGGGAAATTTCATAATTCAACAATAAAACTAATGGGTGCATAGAAAGTGCTGCTGTAGACAAAGATAATCTTTAACAATAAAAACAAAATAACTTAAATCTTCCTATATGATCAGAGTTGACACATACCACCAGACCAGGGATGCAAGTGGCAAGTCTCATTGGGGGGCACCAATTCTCTGTGGCCCTTGCTATCTTAACATTTGCTTTTTCTGCTTACATTTAGATACATTACAAATTAAACTAAGCACAACTGACTAGTAAAGGATGAAAAACTTTTGCAGATTTTGATGTCCTTCTGGGGTCTTTTTTTTTTTTTTTCCATCCATATTTGAATGTTTTTCAGTCTTGTTTTTGGATCAAAAACTTTGTATCAAAAAGATACGAATATGTGCCTTGACAACACAAGCCCTACCTACCTTCTGTGAAAAATGTTCTGGCAGGATTTCAGAATAAATCTTTTTTTCAGTTCAGATGTTAAAAAAAAAAAGTTTCTATTAAAAAGTTGAAAACAGGCAAAAGCCCACCACAAGCAAAATGTATTAGATAAATAAAAAAATAAATTATATCTTTTATATTTAAATTTTCTATAATTATTAATATTTTTTATAATTTTAATAATAATTATCTAATATCTTTATTATTAGGTAGATATGATATATAAATTAATAATGATTATCTTGTGAATAAATACTCAAAAGCCTACCTTGTAAATAAAGTATTTATTCATTTACTTTTGAATTTGGATTGCTTAAATATGTTATTTATTTTTTTAATTAAGATTCATTAAATAAATGTTCATTAATCCTAAATAAATAGTAACAGCATTACCTCTGCAAAAAGGTGATATCTAAGGTTTAAAATAAATTTTAAAAAAAATCTAAAACTAAAATCCTGTTTAAAAAAACTATTCAAGATAAAGCAATGAAATTTGACATGTATATGTAAAATGTGCTGATGAATATCATGAATCCATTTAAAAAGAAAACAACTCAGCATTTGAGCACTTCATAGAAGTTTTAACGAACTGATCCCCTAATTAAATTTGTTTAATTTGCAATCACTCTCACCTAATTTCCCAAAATGAAGTGTTTAGCATTTTATCATCCACACGGGGAGAATAGTAACAAAATAATTTTACTTAGCCGTTTAGGAGCTTCATTAATAATTAAAAAGTACATTGTATTGTCATAAATATTTTAAAAGCAAGGGAAAATATGAAGTCAAGAACCAAGTTTGGGAATAATCTCAGAAATGGCATTTTTCTCTTGATTCTTAAAGCTAAACTTGACCAAATTCCCACCTCTGTGTGCTTTGGAATCAAGCTAAACATACTAGTACCCTTTATCACACACTGACCAAAATTGAAAAAAGAAAAAATATTCATTTTTTTTTTTATCTCACTGATAAAAAGTTATAAAAACACAATACACATATAAACAACATTGATAAACTTATAGATAAATCAATTTCATTTCATTTCATGTATGATTTGACAGGATTTTATGGGTTGATATAAAATCACTATCAACCCATAAAATCCTGAGTGTCTTTCCAGATGACCCCCACTTTCAAGTGCTGCTTTAGTGACATTTTACAAGCAGTCAGCATTGCTATGTTAGTTTTTTTTTTAAACATAGAAGTGAGAAAAAGAAGAGCTGATAGTGAAAGAAAGGATAAAGATATAAAGGATAGGAGATGGAGAGATACAATGCCATAAAAAAAAAAAAAAAAAAAAAAAAAAAAAGATTCTTAGATATTGGAATTGACAGAATTTTTTTTCATATTCTTAGAGAAAATTTCTCAGATTTCAAACTGAAGGAAAACTCCTTTGCTTTTAAAAAACTTTAACATCACTTCAGCATATAAAAGTATTCTATATTTTTTTCTTTTTTGGATGCTAGTCAGCATTTATTTTTCTACCTAGAGTTTAAATTTGAATAAAATAATTTTATATAAAAAGTAGATACTGTAGATTTGCTAAAAAATGAGCATACCATGATGAAAAATGTTCCCCACTTAATAAGAACAGTTTTATTGTTAAAATCTTTGTTATTATACCAAAGGATTTTTTGATTATTGAATTTTTTTATCCTTTTTTAGAATGTTCGAAATTTTGGTTAAAAGTTTTTTCTTTTTTTTGTTAGTCAGAGAGGTGCAAAGATCAATATATGAAATTTTAACGTCTTTTTTTTGCAGTGAAAAACACATTGATTTCAAAATTATTGAAAAAAACTATCAGATTTTAATGAAACTTTCAGGACTTATTCACAAATGAATGAAATTATTTTAGAAATGATGTTTTTTTAGAAAATCTTGGTAAAAATATAAATTCTTTATTTTGCATCTGTTACCCCCCCCACACACACACTTATTTAATTTTAGTAAATTTTGAGAAATTAATTTTTGTTGCACTTAATGTTTATATTAATTAAAAGCAGAACTCATTGGAGAATTTAAATAATCAATTTCTTTTTGTAAAATAGGACCACAAGTTACTGGAAATCTCTGAATCATAAAATAAAAAATGCCATAAAGCTAAGACATTTAATTAGAAACCCTCTTAATTGCTTTTATGAAGATATATTATGGACACTATTGTCTTAAAAAATTTTTTTCAATGAATAATGAATTTTTACAATAATTTTTTTCATTTTTTTAAAATTTGAATTATAATAATTTATAAAAAGTTTCAAATCTTAAAATTCTGTCTTACTTTGCAAATGTTAGGTGATATTTTTATTAAGTACAAACTACATTTACTAATCATAAATGGAAATGTTTATTACAATTTAGCGATCCTCAATATTTTAACCCTTACTAGATGACAGGGCCAATCTATCAGCTCAAAATGTCAAATGACAAAGATGACTTGGCCGATCCATCGACCCAGTCGATACATTGGCCTAATAATATAAGCCTCGAGATTTGCTGGCTGGTATTTGTACTGGCCAATCAGACTGCTTCTCACATTTCTTGCAAGTCTGGGCCTTTCAATGGCAGTTTCTATTATAGTTTGCTATGGCCTATGATTTTATATTGATTTTTTTTGTGTTCCAAACGAGGGCTCCATCTTTTTGGCACTGAAATTTCAAATGAGGCTTTATCTACAAAGGGTTAAAATGAATTTTTAATTTTTTTTGTAGGTGTACAAAATTTGTACATATTTATACTATAAACATATAATTTTTGTAAATACAGACGTCCATACACAACATTATAAGAAAATAAGAGCAGCAACTATAGTAAATTTAAAGCCAAAGTACCTAAAATTCAATAAACATTCGATAAAGGAGAATATTTTCCTAAATTTTTGATGAACTGTAGTAAGCTTTGCCATTTATGATTATTAAATATAATATTTACTTAATAACAATATCACCTAATCAGTACATATTAATTAGGATTTTAAGAGATTTAAAGCTTTACAAATTATTCTAATTAAAATAAAAAAAAAATGAAAACAATAAGTAATTGTTAACAGATGTAAAAAAATATTTTTCAAAGATTTTCTAAAAAAGAAACATTTCAAAAATCAATTTCATTCATTTTTGAATATCCTGAAAGTTTCATTAAAATCTGCCAATTATTTGATTTTTTGCAAGAACTTCAAAATCAATGTGTTCTTCACTGAAAAAAGATGCTAAAATTCTATATACTAATCTTTACTAACACTGATGCAAGAAAAACAAAATTTTTAAGCAAAATTTTGAACGGTCTAAAAAGGATGAAAAATATAATTTAATAATCAAAATGTCTTTTGGTCTTTCCTCTTAATAAGATTTTGATGTTAAAACTATATTTTTCTTAAGTTTGGAGCATTTTTTCATCATGGTATGCTCATTTTTTAGCGAATCAGTGGGGATTCCTAAATAAAAGCAAGACATTTAATTAGAAAAGCTTTTAATTGCTTATATGAATAAGTTATATTATGGACACTATTGTATTAAAAAAAAAAAAAAAAAAAAAAAGTGTTTTTGAAAAATAATTAATTTTTAAAACAATTTTCATCTTTTTTTAAACTTAACTAGAATAATTTATAAGGCTTTAAATCTTAAAATTATGTTTTAATTTGTACCTGTTAGGTGATGATCTAATTAAATAAAAACTATATTTACTAATCATGAATAGAAAAGCTTACTACAATTTAGTGACCCCCACCACCATTATTTTAAAAAGAATTTTGAATTTTTTTTTTTTTTTGTATGTGTATAAACGTGTCAATTATTGTACATAATTAGGTTACAATAAAACTTGTATTTTATATGAATACTACTTTATGAAAATTTGGATGTAGTAGAGTGGTCCTGTATACAATGGTTTCAAGAGGGAAACTTAATACTTTTGCTACCAGTAACATACCTTAAAAAGTTGCTATATTAAAGATCCTAATTTACAAGCAAATATGGTATCGAGATGTGACATATCTTTACACCAGACCAATACTGATTCCATAAAAGAATGAAGATAAAGAAATGAAGAGTTATAGTTGAATTGATGTATTCTCAATCTTTATTTTTAAACTGTAAAAACTTTGATTTGAAGATATTTAATAGATTTGAAAATCAAGCCCATTTAGTTTATTGGCCATTTTGATTAAATTCAAATACAAAAAAGAAATGTTACATTTTGATCTATTTAAAAAAGGAATTGTTTTATTCTATGGTTATATTGAAAAAATGAGAGGTAAAAAAATAGGAAATACTGCAAAAAGAAAAAGAAGAAAAAAGAAAATCAGTTATGTACTTGGATGTGGTAATTCATAAAAATCCTTTAAAACTATGGGAAGTGAAAGGAAGTGTGGAGTGATCTATAACAATAAGGAGAGAATGTCTTAAACCTTTCAATAGGGTGGTTTAAGAGAGAAACAATTTTCTTTCTCATCAAGTGAAAAAACTGTTTTTGATGATGATGGTGATGATATTCTAATGAATTCTTGTTATGCAATCAGTTCAATTTTAGGGGAGAATGCAGAACATGAAGAAAGAGAACAAATTATGCTATTGCAGAAAATGAATTACATTCCAAACTTCTTTCAATGTGATATACAAGTGAAAAATACTAGAAAATACCTCCAGTGAAAATCTCTTACTCATGGGCTATGTCTCTTCGCAATGCAGGTGATCATAGCTCTCCACATCATCTGTTTGTGCAAACTGGTTTTGTTTCTCATTGTCTTCTTTATGATTTTGAATTCAGACTTTTCCTTCTCTTAGACTAGTTGCCTAGCAAGGCTAGAAAAGTTGGATTCATGCCTTTTCAAAGTGTAAACTGAACAAACTGCTAATTCCATTTTCTATACTGTTGACAGTAATGAAAGCAAAGATGAAAACACTAGTCCAAAAAAATATTAGAATTCTAGATAAAAATAATTGTACAATAAAGCAAAGTCTGACAAGTCCAGCTTTTTAGAACACTTAGAAAGGAAAGAATTAACAATTGTAGGAAAACACATGAACTTTTGAACACTCTTCTTCACTAGTTAATACTAGTTAATACTAAATACTAGTTAATACTAAATTTTTTGTTATTACACTATGAAAAATCTACTATGGTCATTTTCCTAGGTTACAAATCAATGTCTTCATTTAATCCTTAGCAATTTGCCTTATTTGCAAGTACTACTTCCTCTTCCATCGGTCGCCCTTCAAGTACAGTAGCCTTGTTCTCAATTTCAGTCAAGATCGTTTTCATTGTTACCACTGAAGGACTTGTGACAAGAAAACTATGAAATTCAAACATGCAAGCGTTCAGTGATCAGAGTCACTTGCAGATGCAGGGAGATTTTTTTGAGTAACAAAGTCATTTACAGGTTGATAAAGAAATTTGTGACTTACTTCAGCAGATATATGAAGAACATCGACATTCTTACTTTTTTTTGACAGCACATTGTATTGCAGTTGTCTGATAAGATCAGTTAGGCGCCCTGTCATAATACCACTTTGATTGCTGTCTGAAATCACAAAAGTACAAAAACAGAAATTTAAAATCAAGAGAAAGACCAAAAAGTTTGAAATGTACCTATGCAGTCACTACTTTTAAATTTCTTTAACTATTCTAAATCCACACAATAATATATTAATAATATCATCATTAAGTAATAAAAATATAGCAATGAAAGTAGTCACTTTCCATACTGAACAAAAAACCCACAAGTTGTGTGTATTCTCTGCTGAAAATAATTAAAAAATCTGAACCCTGTTTCTAGCCTGTTTATATGAAAATCAGCAGAACATGCAAATTTTGATCTGACCAACTGTGGGTTTTCAAGGATGTATATTCCTATGCCAAAGAGTGTATTTCTATTGCTTGTATTCATACACATTTGGATTCTGCATCCATTTGTTTTTCAGTGACCAATGAATTTTGCAACCTGCAGGAATCCTTTCACTTATATAATATTTTTGCTCCAATTTCTTAAATATGCAACTTTTCAGCACTCTTGTGTGTGTGTGTATATATATATATATATATATATATATATATATATATGTGTGTGTGTATGTATATTATTTTAAACACATCATATACAGTTATACTAAAAAAAATTCTAAATTCTATAATATACCAGCTTCTGGTAGAAAAAAACTATAACACAAAGCTCATTTTTTTAAAAATAGATTTGTATAATATTCAAGGCTTCACATTATTGTAATTTGTAAGCAATTCAAACATCCAACAGAAAAATTTGACAAGCCTGAATACAGTAGGCTACAATGATCTCTACATGCCTAAGTGAATACATATGGGACACAAAATACTAACTTAATCTCCTTACCTGGGTCACCCATAATTCTGCAGTAGATTTCAAAGTAGTCATTTATTTTTTTCAATCCCATCTTATTTATGTCCTCCTGAAGAGCTGTACTGCCAAATCTTCAACAGAAAAAAAATTCAATATATATATATATATTTTCAAAAAAGGTAAATATACCAAAAATTGATAATATATTTTTACTGGCATAATCTCCACAACTGAAGCATCTCCATAATATAAACCATGGTATTTTGAAATAATTTTTTTATAAAAATCTTTAATTTCCTATTTTGAATTAAATTCTCAAAGTAGTTGTTGTGATGGCAAAGAGATAATGATGCTGGCTTGCAAGTCATTCAGAATGAACATCATGCAAACATTCTATAACAGACACAAGTCATCAATCAATAACTGTCTTGCAAGCCATTGTTAGTGAATTCATTCTTTAGTAGATACCCCACGAACCTAGCCTTGTACCAAAGCTTTTAATATCCAACAAGTGTAGTTTTTCTCTTTTTTTAAATATTTATTCACAAAAATAGAGAAACTTCAACTTGACATTTTCAAATATAAACAATTCACTAGAATGAAATGCAACAACTCAAATTAAACCTACTTTTATTTCTTCAAATCCTAATCTTTAATGACATATGAAAACATGAAAAAATAATTGCAGAAATTTCATATCCATGAACTTGAGCCAAGATTTGTAACTATGATCTTTAAAGTTGAAAAAAGGCTCAAAAAAATGAATAGTCAACTTAGAATTGTTTCAGATAGGGAAAAAAAAACTTGCATAAAGTAACTTTAATTTTCAAAAACACTAACAAAAAAAGCCAACTTTAAACTCTCTTGGCTAGACAGAAAATTTAAACAGAAAAAAAATGAAAAAATATCAGTGAATGCTAAAATGTTGAGAATTGAATAAAAAGATAAATACACTTACTTCTCCGCAAGAGTTGCCAGTTCATTGATCCCAATGTTGAAATAAACAGGACTAACATTGATGTGATGGCCAGATTTTAACTTACTTGGGAGTTTGTCAAATATAGCTGACAACAGTGGGACACAAATAATGATGGAATGCCTGACAAGAGACAAAATAAGTGACAAATGAGAACATTTAACAGTGTAAATGGTTTTGGCAACGGTCCTGTAATAATTCAAATTGTTCCATAACACCTACAACAATCTTTTCATTTTTGCCACAAGAAAGTGTATTAGAAAAAAGATGATGATATTAAATGAAAAGCTGTTTGCACTAAGTAATTATGGAATCAACACAGCAAATGCACAAGCTTCTCTTAGATGAAGATTGGCTGATCATGCATGCACATCATTATCACAAGGCACCAGATGTGTTTAGACATAATGAACCTATCTGTATAATATGCCAAGTGTATATGTATAGGTTTTACCTGTAAATTTTCTCCTGTAAGAAAGCAAACAATCAAATCTGATCTTGATTCAAATGTCCGAACAGAAAGTAAACAGGCAAGTGACATATCCAAATTATCAGCATTCTCATGCTTAAACAGCATGGTAACCAGGTGCAGAAGCAGGTCTCAAAAGATGTTGGTCAATGAGGAAGTGAACACAGCTGAATTTAGGCTATGCACAAAAGAGACAACCAGATAACAGGAACTTCTAATAGCACTGAACTTATTACAAAGGGGACTCACATTGTCACAAGATCAAATATTTGAAGAAAGACTCAGAACCACATACCCTCCATGGCTAAAGTTAATTTGACAGAGTCCAGAAATGAATAAATAATTATTGTGTGAATGAAAAATTCAGTCTCATATTCTTATCTGATGTCATTAACATTACATTTAAAACCTTGACAAACTATTTTAGGTGTGTTCACTTAATTCAGTTTGCATTTATAATAAAACTGAGAATTAAAATTTAGTTTTTATTCTCTACTATTCAGAGAAATATCTATATAAACTTTTATCTAACATGACAAAATATTAGTTTTTATATACATATCTTCATTATTCTTCCTTTATAGACTTAAAATATACATAAAATATTACTATTTCCATTTATTTTTTTAGACCTTTTTATTGCAGCTAGTTAAATCATACATTTTAGATACATCAAAGACGGTCTTCAGTGATGCACTGTTCTCATCACCAATTTCAGGTTTTGCATCATATCGGCTCCAACAGCAACCCCGACCTGATTCTAGACGAGTCAAGCCGCCCCCTTGAAAGCGTTGTGCTACACACCATGACATTGCAAAAAACAGTAATCATATGAACTAGCAAAGCTGGACTTCAGCCATTCTTATTGACATATATCAGTCAGTGTCAGCCAATAAAAACAGGGCTTTTCACACTCCTCTACTATATACTGTTGTCTTTTTACTTCATCCAGTTTAGATTTACTACTTCTGTAATCCATAACGAGGTGAGCTGGTATCTTTATTGCATTGTTTAAGCCCATGTTTTACATATTAAATAATAATTCCATAGCGATACTAAATCTTCAACTAAACCTACACACATACCCAACCCAAATCTATCTTATACTAGCACTTTCTAAAAAGAAATTCACTATTCTGACTATCAGGTCAATCTGTAATGCTTACATTATACTCTTATACAAACAAAATCACATACACAAAAAAAAAACAAAAAAAACCTGCATGCACGTTTGTGCATCCACACATAAATGTAACTATGCACACACACACACACACACACACACATGTATTGACACACATACATAACTTCTATCCCCCATTTACTTTAATTCACAAAACCATTCACTACAAATTAACCGATACTAATTTATCTAGATTTCCTTCCCCATTTTGTCAGATACAGACTAAAATTCAATGGCTTAATAACAATAAATGAATAATTATGCTATCTACTCAATCAAGTAACCTATACACATATTTACAATCTGATACATATTTCTTAAAATAAATCTGCCCAATTGGTACTAACATCAACTCCCTAAATTTCCAGACTATTATTACTACAAAACTATATCTTTCTCCCCATTCCATTCATAATAAATATGCAATTAAGCTTTAATATTGAAATAAAACTGCGAGTAAGCGCTAACAAAAAAAAATAAAATAATGGCAATCAGTAACCGAAAAGCAAAGGAAAAAAAAAAAAAAAAAAAAAAAAACTCCTATCCATGCCCCCCTCCACATACGCCAACGATTCTCAACTCCTATCCATAAGAGTTCGACTACCCTAACTTAATATATTGTCTCAATATTCCCTTATAATGTGTAAGATGTCTCCTAATTATGATTCTGAGATTTCCCTTAATGTCCTCATTATTTTTTCCATGGCTCTGATCTCTTAAGCCAAATCCATTTTGATCCATTTAGAACTGCGTTGGTAATGTTCTTCAGTGCTCTCGCCCTAACTGCCCCCACTATGCCTATTTTTGCTAGGGCTCTGCACAATGACTGTCCAGCAAAGCCCTTGCAACCAACTTCTATGGGGTCATAGTATATCTTCCATGACTTCTGCCAACATTGTTCAACCAGTTCTTGGTATTTGGACCTCTTTCTCTCATTAGCTAGTGTAATATATTCCTCCCATGACACCGACAGTTCCCAAATAATGCACTGCTTTGTGTTGTCGGAGTGCAATATCAGATCCGGTCTTAGCGATGTTACAGTTATGTGTCTGGGGAACTTCAGCTGGGACTCTAAGTCCACTATCAACTGCCAATCTCCTGCGGAAGATAACAGACTTGTTCTCTCTCTCCTCTGTATCTTCTCTCCAGCTTTTACAAAGTTAATCTGATTCAATTTCTTCCCTGGTTGATGCTTACTAGCCCTTATAGCTTTAGTCACCTTGTTCACAATTGCTTTGAGTGCTTGGTCGTGACGCCAACGGTACCGACCATCACCCAAAGCTTTTGGGCAACTACTAAGGATGTGTTGTAAGGATCCTTTCCTTGCACATAGTTGGCAATTGAGGGTCTCGCTCTTCCCATATATATATATGCAGGTTTGTTGGGCTTGGTAGGATATCATATACCAATTTGATGAGAAATCAAATCTTGCTAAAATCCGAACACCAGCAATCTGACCATGTAATTCTTTTCTTTTCTACATTCTCCCATTTTGTCCAGTCTCCCTGCTGACTTAGACCAACCATTTTACAGTAACGCACTTCTTCTATGTGTGCACGGACTTCTTGGATAAGTTGGTGTCTTTCTTTGCCAATGTTGGTATGCGGATAGGGGAAAAACCCCAATCCTGCTTATCACATGTACACATCTAAAGACTCTATGATGCCACTATTACTAATAGGGAATGCTGAAATGTCTTCAGCCCAACGAACAAGCTCTTCTTACAAAAGTAAAAAAAAAAAAAAAAAAAAAAAAAAAATATGGAATCATTTGATCAGATTTTGGGAAACTGATTGGTCAGGCCAAGAACTTTCACCACCTCCTTGTGTCTATATCCCATCATTATTGATATTATCTTCTCACATATCCTGATAAGCTGTACCTCTTACGTAGGTACCTCCACGAGATCGCTAAAAAAAGAGCATAGCATGATGAAAAGACGCCAAACTTGACGAAAACAAAATTTTATCGTCTAAATATTTGTTATTCATTAAGAGGAAAGGTCAAAGTATTTTTTGGGGTATTTTTTCCATTTTTAATCATTCTAGCACGTCCGAAATTTTCGTTAAAAATCTAGTTTTTTTTTGAGTCAGCAAAATTGACCATTTTTTCCATTTTAAAAAAACTGGAAATCTGACTTTGAAATTTTTTAAATATCAATTATCATTTTTCAAAACTTATTTTAAGAAAATCAGAAATTATAATGTTTATTTAAAATATTTTGAACCAAACTTAACTTAGCTTTTGTGCCAAAAAGATGTAATTTGAAAATAAAACAAAGCAGGTCATAAACTTTCGCGTCTCTTGACATGTGATGAATGATATATTTACGAATTCCATGAGGCTAATTTGTTCTCTGAAAGGAGAAAAGTGAAATAATTTACATTTACGTGAACAAATTATTTACCCGTTATTTTCGTTGAAAATAACGTAAAAATTTTACCCGTTATTTTCATTTGAAAATCAGGGTAAATAATTTGTTCACGTAAATGTAAATTATTTTATTTTGAAAACTTTCAGCGGTCTAATTTTTTTTTTTTGTACTTAGCTTTCACCTTTACGTTTATGATGCTTTATGGGAAATATATTCTAAAGAAATTAAAATAAAACTGTTAAGAGTGAGATTAAATTTCATATTTCTTAAGAAAGGTATCTAATTAATTTATAGGTACCTTTCTTATGAAATTTTATCAGAATTGTACATAAAATACTATAATTTTATGTACATTTATTACATTCTACTGTTATTTGTATTTGCATTCATTTTATTATTAATTTTGATATTTCATTTATGGAAAAATGTCGTAACTGAGATTAATATAAAAATAAGATCATATAAATTTCATAAGATGATACTGATACTTGTAGGTAACCTTCTCAGTTGAAATTGAAAAATCAAATTAACTTCTCCACACGTGTTTTCATAAAAGTAATGGCCTTAACAGCGGAGAACAATGCTTAACTCAAATAACGCAACTTAATTATATTCTGGTTGGTCTTCTGTATTTTATAATTACAGCTCGATTATAAGCACAAAATTACATTTCTTAATTACTGGGGATCTTCTGATTAGTCAAAATGATACAATTTACAACGCCGCTAAAAAAAAGATCTATCTCATAAGGACACTTATGAAAGCCTGTCTTGACTTTTAACTAATTTTATAATATTTTAACAACTTAAATGTAAAATCTATTATAATTAATGAAATAACAAATAATTGTATTAAAAATTCATTTTTCATCGAAAAATTTTTTTTGCTTTCAGAAAATATTGTCCATATTCATAAAAACAACTAAAAGCAAATAAAAGCATTTGAAATTAAATAATATCTTTGTTTTATTGAGTTTTGTATGTTACAATTCAGAGCTGATTTTCAGGTACTGCGTATCCAATTAAAACAAAAAAAAAACATGATTTGCATTCCTCAAAGCCCTGTGCTTTTAATTATTGTAATCACTAAAACCGATGCGATCGAATTTCTAGCGTTTTCATAAAATTAGTTATGGTGGGGGTAATAAATATTTTAAAAAATATTTCTACCATGACTTTCATAAAAAAAAACATATTTATAATAATTTCGATCATCTGTGAATAGTTCCTGAAAGTTTCATTAACATCCGATAATTATTTCTATTTTTGCACGATTTTTCAAATTAATGTGTGTCATACCAAAAAAACGTGCTAAAAATTGTCTATGTTATTTACTAGTTCTGCTGATACAAATAGAAACAAGGTTTTTTTTAATCAAAATTTAGAATTTTCTAAAAAGAAGGAAAATTTTTTAAAAATAATTAAAAAAACTTTGGTCTTTCCTCTAAATAATAACATAAGCATTTAGACAATAAAATTTTGTTTTCGGCAAGGTTGGCGTCTTTTTCATCAAGCTATGCTCTTTTTTTAGCAATTTCGTGGAGGTACCTACTCTTACCTTTTACTTTGTAACTCTCTACCTTGAGTGGCTATTGGGTGAACATTATTGTACAAAAAAAAAAAAAAAAAAAAAATCAACACTACCTATGTCATAATGACAAGTGTAATTATTGAAATCCTGACAATTTTGAGGCATTATTTTAAACTGGGTCTTCAAGAAGACTAAAGAATTCAGGAAGTAAAAAGAAATGAAACATCTGACTATACAGTACCAAACTGGTTGAAGCATTTTTAAGGCTGGTGATCTGGTCCCTTAAAATAAAGCCCAGAAATAGATGACTATATATTGCTTTTAAAATGCAAGGTAGGGAAGAAGCCAACCACCTAGCTCTTGAAATCTTTCAGAAGAGAGTGGACAGTTGGAAGATATATGTAGAGAATAGGGTACAATTAAACAATGATTTCTTTTGATTTGGATGGATACAGATCTTAGTGACTATCACTATACTAAAGACAATTGTTTATAGAGACAATAATTGAAAAATGTTTCAAAAAGTCTCTTACCAGGGAATGCATGAGAGTATATCTCACAAAATCTACAAAGAATCACAAATCTATAAAAAGACAGGTTTTTTGAGATCATCTTCAACCAAGTAGGCAGAAACACTTATTCTAATCAATTTGTTGTACATTACACAAAGAAATTCAAACCACAAAAAAAAGGACAGAATTTTAAATGATACACTCAAAACTTCTGTTGAGTGCTCCAAAGGAAAAGAAATAATTACAATTTTGGAAAAGGTTACTTATCAATTTCATTAATGTTTTAGTAAGTTTCTTAATTTTAAAGTAATTTGTACACTATACATCTAATTATTAAAATAATAAAATTTGAGTGGAATTTAATGAATCAAAATAGCAAAATTTCATTTCCTTTTGTTATCAATCTATCAATCATTTTCTTATTAATTAACTGCCATTGTGTTGTATAGGCCCTTCACTTCTGGGTATAATCTTGGTGCGATGGTCTTGATCCACTTATATGTTGCTTTCTTCTTTCTGTCATCTTCCGGTCAGTGATCACTAGTCTTTGGTTCGGAGATAAAATGAGAACTTCAACAAATGAGATTTTGACTTACTACTTTATTATTAAACACGTTGACATGTACATTTATAACTATACAGTGGGATCAAATCCATCACCCCCACTGGAGAGCAAGTTCCCCAGGACACTAAATAACCATATCTGATCTCTTCGATGTGTAAAAAACTTACTCCCTAAAATAACTATCTCTCTAACCTTCTCATGCTAGTTTTAACCAATCAAAAAGAACTTCCTTGGTTTTGTCAACCATCTGACCTTAAGGTCAAAATGAGGAAGTCAGAGAGAAATACAATTTTTGAAAAAAAAATAAATAAATAAATAAATAAGTAAATAGAAATAATAGTCTTCTAGATTATTATTTAACAATTGAATGCAAGCCAAACAATATCAACAAGCAAAAGTCAAGAGTTATCTCACAAATAAATAATGACTATCACCTGAATTCCTAATCCGATCATGTGAATGTCACTCCCACTACTACTGTTAATTAATAATAAATGATATCAGTTAAAATTCCAGGAAAATAGAAATCATCAATATTTTGAGGGGACATAAGGAAATAAAATCAAAATTAAAATCAAAATGAGAACAAATTTATTTTGGATGCTGCATGAATTATATAAAATTGTCACAAGAAACTTATCAGTACAATTGAGTCGCCTTCAAAAAGGAAGGCCTGGATAATTCATAGAATCTTGAAATAAATACTCTTTAAGGTATTCTTTAAAAAATTACCTCATCTTGCTTTGACTTTTACATATGCAAACACATTTCACTCATGTCAGATCTACACAGCATTCTTTTTCTTCTTTTATGTTCCATGTCCCTTCAGGACATGGGTAATCATGGCTCTCCACAACTTTCTATCTCTTTAGATAGGTTACTGTTTTCCTGTGCCTCCCTTCCTGTATATGTCCTGTGAGTGTTAAATTTTCCAAGCCTTCTTTTCCTCAAAATATGTCTAATAAATTAACTTTTTCTGATAACATTACATGTCTCTAAAACAATGGTTGAATACTAACTGAAACAAAGTGACAAGATTTTTAAAATGTTTGCTTACCTATTCATATCAGGATATCGTCCTTCTTTAACAAAACTAGAAAAGAGAAAGATTATGAAATTACTTGGCTCATTTCAATCAAATAATTCTGTTTGTATTATACATTAAAAAAAAAAAAAAAAAAAAAAAAAAAAAAAAACAACAACTTTACATCAGTCATTATTTATTCAGTATCAAAAAAATCAGGTACACCAGCATTCAAATTCTTAAAAATTCTTTAACTAGGAGAACTATTATTCTTTAAAAAATGTACTTTGCAGATAACGCACTCTCAGTTTGTCATTAAATATCAAACACAAAAGCCCAGTTTTATTTATAATTTAAAGAGAGCAAAATTGCATTTATAAATGGTGTATCTAATTTTCCCCAGATAGCAAACAAGACAGATAAAAATACTAAAAAAAAAAAAAAAAAAAAAAAAAATCAATATTTTTATCTACAGAGTCACTATAATGAACATGTGTATCACAAGGGATTTTAAAAGAATTAAGTACATATTGAAACAGGTGTGATATTTTATTACCCAGAATTCATCCCCGCCCACTTCTGTAAAGATGTGAAGTGAAAGTATTCTTCTAAATAAACTTCCATAGCATATCTTTGCTAAAAGTCCTGTTTGATGGTCGGTATTGCCGTATTATTATTAAAGCAACAATCAGTTTGACTGCACCAACCCTGTTTCAGGTGAAACATTATCTGGTATTCCTTCAGGTCCATATTGCATTTGTTATTTCTTAGATATGCTGCTTATACTCATGTATAAGCTGACTTCATGTAAAGTGCAAGCCAGAAATTTTTTTTTGCATGAATTTTAATCCCTCCAGAAAAATTTACCTGTGTAACCATTCACCAAAAATGCCTGATTCTTAACCTTTTCAAAAAAAAAAAAAAAAAAAAAAATTACCTGTGTATAGTGTGACCACTTTTTTTTTTTTTTTTTTTGCATAAAAAACTCATAAAAATTTGCACTATACTCAGGTATATATGGTATGTCTGGATCCACTGATTGACAGACAAGAAGACTACTGTAGAGTGGGACAAAGTATGCAGACACTCTTAATCTTTTATCAATTGCATCAAGATAAAAACAAATGGGTGTAACTCCAACAACAAGTCACAAGGGCAGGATGAAAGAACAAAGAGATTGAGTAACTGACCTTGCCACCACCATCACAATGACAACAACCAGCATTATCAATTATTACTTTAACAAATACAGTGGATGTCATTTTTAATTAAACTCAATCATTTTTTGCTTTGTTATCTGTGTTTTCAATATTAACTTTTTATTGAAAAATATATAGAATGTAAAAAATTTGCACCTAACTGTACATAATTGTAAAAAGTTTTTCTAGTTTAAAAAACACAAAGTCTGCCATTAAGATACATAAAATTCTTTTATAAAATGAAACCAATTTCAGAGAACCATTCAAATTTTGGAACCATACCAACAATATAAAATAGGTTCCACCCTGTAAACATGAAGCATTCTTTCTCAAGGTCTGAAATCTGGCACAACTTTTACAATATTCCAAAACTTTCAATGTATTTGTCACTTAGAAAAACAGAATTAACAAAGGCATTCTGCCTTGTTGGAAGCTACAATAAACAATTTATTTTCCACTGAAAATAATATTTTCAGAGGAGAATTTAAAAAAAAAAAATATCTTCTTCAAAATAGTTTTTTTTTATTATTTGATATCTGTATTTTCACAGTTGAATAGAAAGTTGAGAATGTATGAGCATGTAACAATTTAACATTTACACCAACAGATATTAACAAAAAAACAAGATACATGTAAGTATTCATTAATTACAAAGTGTTAAAACATAGATGGGATCTATCAAGTATGTTTCGGGTTAATCATGGCTTTTCACTTTAGTGCTCAATCAAGAGTTTGGTCATTTGCAGTCAGTTGTGTTCATAAGCATAATGAATGGCTGTGTTAAAAATATAGTGACAAGAACCTCTCAAGTTAACATCACTGTCAAATAATAACAGGCAAATTTGGGCCAATAACCTATTGAAATTTTAGAAATAAAACCCCAACACTATCAACAGAATTCACCTACATAACAACACAGCCAAAGATTTCAGATTATTTGATATCATTCCATTTCAGATATATGAGGACTGCTGAAAAGTTCTCCACCTGATTCCATTCCAACTAACCAAACATTGGAATTTCTTGCAAGAACCTTTCAGCAACTCCTCATATATGCTACCAAGGCATACTGAAAAAAAGAGCTCAATGCCATATTTAATAGCAAAGTATTAATATAATTTATAAATAACTTGCCAGTGAACAATGGCCAGTCACAATTAAAATTTTCATGCATTTTCACAGCAATTGTTTATGTCAGTCATAAAAACTATATTATAAAGATGATTTACAAGCAATATAAAGAAAACATATTCCAGTAAAAATAATTTTGTAATAAGCCCAATATAAATTTTTAAAAAAAAGCACTCTACAGTAGAAACGCACATCATTTAGAATAAAGATTAAATCCTATAAACGGTATATTTTTTTTAATAAACAGTTGCAGAAAAAAGCTTTGGCATACTAAAGTTACCACAATTAACCATGAGTAAAGAGAATGAAACTATGTAACAGAAATATTAAATATTTTACATTTAAAACTTACTGAAATTATTCAGCATTTAGTAGTGTAGCCACAGTTCTTCATCATTTCAACAAGGCAAGGAGGCTGCCATGTTCCAACAGTTCACTAGTAATTTTGATGACCTAAATTTTCAATCTTCTTCAGTTTTTTTTTTTTCATACTACAGCAGTATTGCTCAACAACTCTACATTTGATAATGAACAATATATTCCCAACAGGGTTCAAGTCCAGGTTAATCTAGGACTGGGGCATTATGGTCTCCAGCTACTTCTTGACTTCCCTAAAGGCATGTACAAGGATGCTGTCCTGCTAGAACACGGTGCAGTATCAAATTTCCATTGAGGTTAGGAAGTACTTCAAGTATTCTATCCATGGTTTCACAATCAAAAATTCCAACTCGGTTAGGTATTATTATTTACATTTGAATTACTGCCCTCATCTTTGTTGTCATCACGTTTCAGCTGTTGCATTCTCCAGTCTCCTTCAGATATCTATCAATCTGGGTAATCTTCAAAGTATTTTGAACTGAAATGAACCCTTTATTTAATCTATGGGGGTAGATTGTATCCATTCTGGTGTCCATGTCTCGGGATATTTCATCTTGTTCCTTTTATTCTTTATTGCTCATCCTGCTTCCACTTACTACCAAGCGTAAGGATTGAACTCACAATCACTAGACTACCAAATTCAAAAACTAATGCTTTAATCCCTGAACACTACAATCTTGACCTCTTCAAGTCAAGGGTCAATATTATCTATCATCGATAATCTCAAACATCCAAATCCCTCCTCTTATATACATTCAGTAATCCTCTACCTTGTCTGGCTCTTGGTCCTTGTATTGAGAGAACATTAGTTAAAAAAAAAAAAAAAAAAAATGTATAACTCCTCATCCCACCACAAACTCAGGTATCATTCAAAAGCTTTTTACTACCACTTTACATATTTACTTTATTGCTTAAAAAGAAAAAATTTATAAATGTTTATTTCTGTCCAAAAATTTAAAAAAGAGCTGAAAAGTTGTCAGTCCACTCAAGAATAGTTTCTAATGGATTATTTGAACAGATTTTGTGAAGTGGATCAGGCCTCGTGTGTATGCGTGAAGTAATTAGTGCATAATCTGTATCTTCAAATGTTTAATTCTGAAATCAAGAATCAAAATAATTAGCTGTCAACTACAATATAATTCTCATTAGCAAATAAAAATCATTTTGCCAGTCTTGTTTAAATCCTTTACTGTGCAACAAAAACAATGAATTCACTGATATGCCCTTTTGTAAAATGCAAAGAAAGGAATCCAGTCAAACTACTTACTCTGTCAATTCCAGGGACGGTTTCAAGTCCTGAACATCATTTTTGCATATCAACTTAAATTTGATATTGCTTAGGTCCTCAACGGCAATTGACATATCTTCTATCATTCCCATTTCCTCTGTATAACAACTCAACAACCCTTCAAAGTGTAGCAAAATGCCAACTTCACACAGCTGCTTTAAAAACTGTTCATTTTCCAGATTGTCATAAATTTTGGCTACAAAACCTGCCGTAGCTACAGTCACCTGAAATAGGAGCAAAACAAACCGAATAACTTAAAATATTCAATGTAAGTTTGTTAGAATTAAATCTTTTTTACAGTGGTATGCAAATTATAAAAATGAAATGTTTGTATTTGCCATTTGAATTTGCCAGCATCACTTTTTAACTAAAATGAATTAGTGGGTTCTTTCCCGAACCCCACATTGTTCACTCAATGGTCAAGGTAAGAAAAACATTTTTTTAAAACTCTTTAAAAAAAAAAAAAAAAAAAAAAAAGTTTAAACTAAATTAAAACTTTTTTTCTTTGTTGGATGGTCAGTGACTAAACCAGCTCATCAACCTTACTTTGTTGCGTGTGAGGAGGGTGGTTAGAAATTCTGTAGGATAAAAAGTAAGACCTGTCAAAGGGTAACAGAATTCTTGATGAGTCAATGACCAGCTAACTAGAATTGGTGTCTCAATAAAATCACTGTGGAGAAGGCAACAGGAAATGACTCCACTATCAATCCCCACCAAAAGAAAAATCATGCCAAAAGATGATAAAAATATAACCAAAAAGATTAAATTACTGATAAAGGCTAAGGCAAGCAGTGAAAAATTTAATCACCAATAGACAATGAAAGAAAAATTCAGTTCTTGCCTTTAAGTTGTTCCAAATTTCTTACATGAAACATTTACCTATAAATTTTTGATTATTTTCATCTTATTAGTATTGCTTACTTATTGGTCCTGCAAATGTACTAGTGAACTTGTTTGTTACATTAGGCTAGTTAATTTCTATCTATAAAAAGCAGGATGTGTGTGTGTGTGTGTGTTTAACAAATGCACAGCCGCAATTTTCAATGGATTTGCACCAAAATTTACATGCACATGCTCCAAGTTAGCAGGAAGGCCAAGACTGACTTTGCATTTCCCAACTCCCATCGATAGTGGAAATAATCGATTTTTTCATGCTTCTACCACAGTTTTCATGTAGTTTGCAGCCATTTTCCACTGGCCAGAGTGAGAGCCTATAGCTGGCTGCCACAAATAGGCAGGAAGATTCTATTGGCCAGCGTGAGAGTCAACAGCTGACATGAATGTTAACTACCATGCTAGCATGCAAAAAAAAAAAAAAAAAAAATCGATAGCTGCATTCGTCACAAGTGGGAAAAATTTAAATCTGCTTGGCACTTTACTCCAATTGGCTCATTCCTTTGCTTAAACTCAATGTTGATTCTGATTCCACAGAACTGGGTTGAGTGTGAAAAAATATTTGTTGTTAACATTCTTTTTTCATTCGTTTTTCCCAGTTACGAGTCCTTTTTTAAAGCTGATCATTTTGTGTTCATTTTCTTTAGTTCTTTTTTCGTAACAGATTTAATGTTTAGTATAGAGCTTAGAAAAAAATTAGCAGTGTGAGATAGGCAAGAAGTAAGGCATATAGCAACATCATCACGGCAAAGGGCACTCCTTTAAAAGGCAAGGAAAGGCAAAAAATATTTTAAGTCAAGTGATAGCGATTGCTGTATGAGTCGTACGATTTTTGAATCAAGCATGGGCAACGCCGAGCCATGCTGCTAGTTTAACAATATATCAGTCATTATTAGATTTTAATGTGAAACAAGTCTTGTAGGATAAAAATCACTATATATATATATATATATATATATATATATATATATATATATATATATATATATAAAAAAAAAAAAGGTAGACATAGGTCCAGTTTAAACTCTAGATAAAGTAGATCTGGGTCTGGTTTATACCCAAGTTTTCAAGTATCCACCCAAAAGGTGGCCACTTTTAGAGAGGTCTTTCTCACACTGTTGAAGATAGAGCTGGCATACTTTTAAGTCCTACCAAGAGTTATGGAGTCAATCATATTACAAGAGCATTAAGAAAGAGGACAAATTTCTTCAAGAAAAAAATAACTAATAATTAAATTTAAATGACCAGTGAATCTCAATGCTTTAGCTTCAGGCATTTTAAAAAAGTTACAGAATTTTTTAATTATGAAATTACTTATGGTCTTGTTTATCCTTTCAAAACTATCAAGAACTCTTCAAAATACAACTATCAGCATTGCAAATGCACAAGAAACTATCTCTTCCAGACTCTCCAAAATAACAGCTATTGCAAAGAAATTAAAAATGTTGAATTTTATAACATTTCAGTTACATGGAAATGACAGTACAAAAAAAAAGCATGTGAATTGCTACAAACTGAACCATATCACCTTATAATGACATCAGAATAATTTCAGAAAAAAAATCATAAAATAACAGACTATAATTTATGGAACGATAAAGAATAATTTTCAAAATTCTAACCATGATATAATTAAAGAACGTGTTTCTCTATTTTCTACTCCTCTTCAAAATGTCTCTGTCAGAAGAGATGAACAATAAGTGATTATTATTGAAATTCAAAATTTATAATGAGACCTTTACAGTGAAGACTGAAAATAATTTTGTGGAAAAAAGAATTAACTTGATGTGGTCAACAGATATCAAATCTCCTTGAGTGAATGGATGTGATTCACTCCTTGTTAAAAATGGGGGTTTTGTGATGAATCTTATTAAGTCATCAGAACAATCTCCATTAAAACATGAAACAGTGGATGATTTACATGATTCATACAAACTGAAATTATTCATTTCTCTCCAATTAAAGACTTTTTATTCACCAAAAAGCAGAGACATTAAGAAATTAGACTCTAAAACTGATGAAAATAAGTCAGTGTATCTGAAACTGATTTAGAGACTGAATATAAGAAATCATCATCTGAAAACCTTCATTAAATTTCACTCTATAAAAAAAATGAAATATAACCGAAAACATTTAATGCTTATACATTAAATGTTTTCAATTTTATTTCATTCCTTTTTTTTTAAACTATAACACTTAGAATGGTTGATTTTGTAAGAAGAAAACTCAGACAAATTATTTGAGAATAAATAAAACTTTTCTCTACTTCAAACAATATTCAGGTTACTGTCACAAATTTCCAACATGTTTACCTGTGGCAAATATGGACCTTCATGTACAAAAAAAAAAAAAAAAAAAAAAAAAGAAAAGTCAAAAGAACAGTTTTTCCCTTGACACCACTTATTTTAACTACCTTCACTTCTCAGCAATGTTTATTCTTTTAAAAAGCAATTGTGATCACATTCATCACTGATTTTTGGTGAGAAGTGCATCCCACTATTTACAATGTTGGAATTAGTTACTTTTCTTTCCTTTGCAAAGACCTTATCTTGATAAATCTCCTTGCATTTGCATCACAGAACTGGCTCACTCACAAGAGCTGTTACATTTTTAGAAATATGGTGGCAAATATTAAAAATGCAAAGAATTTTATTGTTTTTGTTTGATTGTTGTTCACCATTATCTTTCCCAATAACAATCATGGTAATATACAGTTTATGGATATTAAAGACAAAGAAGTTGTGGCGAGCCATGATTGTCTATATCCAGAAGAGAAGTGTTACTTAGAATGACTAACTAGTACAGAAATATTTAAAATGGATTGATTTATTTTTTATGATTTATCAACACTTTGTGGGTCATTTAAAATCAAAACAGATTGCAAGAGGTTGATTCATACAACCCAGCGTTCCCAAATATTCCTCCATCTATGTACTGACTGGGTTTGACACTGCTCAATTCCAGTGATCAAATGTATGCAATATTTAAGAAGCACAGAAGCCAGGAAATCATTGATGCAGCCATATTTAATCTTTATTGACTTTAGCAAAGATGCTTATATGCAGATGCAAATCTATTCATGCAATACTTACTCACCTGTGCTAATTCAATAAACAAAAGTGAGAAAATACAGTCAACAGCAAAGAGAACATGGTACTTACTGCATGGCAAAAAGCAATGTCTCGTCTGTATTTAATTGTCTGGAGCATATGCATGTGCTCACGATTTTCCTATAATAATAAAAAGAAACAGATTGGATGAAAACATTTTATGACAATATAAATAAAAAGAAAAACAAGGATATGTTATATTGATATTTGCTAAGCATTGGTTAGTATTGTAAAACCCACAAGTGTGATAGTAACTAGTAAGGATCATTAAATTCACTACTCTGTGTGTGTGTGTGTGTGTGTGTGTATATATATATATATATATATATATATATATATATATATATATATATATATATATATTATATGTTTTAATGTATGGTATATTTATGAGTTAAAGTTCTCCAAATCAGGGATAGAGTATATGTAAATATAGAAGAGAATATTGAGGTCAACACCTAGCAGCAACAGTGTTTCATGCTTAAACACAATCATTGTGCTATGTGCATTGTGTTTTAGCTTGACTATTTATATGTTGGCCAGTAATGCATTAGGTCCATTGTATTATTCTAACGGTTATTGAGTGGGTGGTAACAGTTGTTTCAAATTCTTCTAGGGGTTACTGAGTGAAAATAATTGTGGATCTGAATACAGTTTTGTGATTATTTTATAGTGTTGTTAACTTTATTATTGATTACTTTATTTGTTGTTGATTGCTATTATTACATTTACTTGTGTTTATGCATGTATTCACAGTTGATTTGTTTATTAATTTATTTACTTATTGATTTGGATTAATTTATGATACTTATTTGTTTTTATTTTATCTTATTTTATTTTCTTGTTCGTTTTTAGTTTCCAATTTTTAAGTAGCATAATAAAAAATTGTTTTGTGTATGCATTTTGAGAGGAGTTCTGATCATTTAGTAATTTGTTTTGGTTTGGAAAGGTAATTATAGCTATTTTCCCCTCCAGAGTTTAAGTTTTTGGAATAATTATCATAGGCTGATGCTGTTTCCCTTATTTCCCATGATATTTTTGCTGTGATTTGGTTTTAATTTCCCCATACATAGAAACCATTTTCACTATGTTCACATATTTACTATTTGTGATGGGTGTTTTGTGTGCATAGTTCCTTTGCTTCCTGGGACCTTCAGTTACACTTATATATATTTTTTTCTTTGTTATCTGCTGATTTTTACAGTGGCTTATATAAAAAATTATTCTGTAAGCAATTTCCATTTAAGGGGCATTCATTCTTTGCTCTGAAGTTACACATGGGTTTGAATTGTGCAGGTGGTCTGTTGGTTGTTTTCTTCTTGTGTTTTTTTATTATTTGTGTCATGTTCTCAGTTCAACTGTAGCTAATTTTTATTGTTTTTGTTGAATGTCTTATGGAGAGTGATTAATAGGGGGGAAAGAGCTTGTGTACGAGTTTAATGAATATTTTTCCTACATTTGTTTTTGCATTTTTGTTGTACAACCATATGATGTTTCTTTCCCTGTTAGCTTTTTTGTGCTGTATGGGTATGTGAGTGTTGTCGAAAATCCACTATCTTTTAAGACTTTTTCATAATCTTTCTTGGCTTCATTGAAGATAGTTCGATTGGAAGAATTTTCAGATAACCTGCAGTTAACTGATTGTGGGATCTACTTGATTATTGATGACAGGGGATTGGAAGATGTGTGAATACAGAGTGGTTTGTCATTAGGTTTTATATATTTCTTATAATTAAAATTATATAAGTTTTTTTTAATTATCTTTATAAAACTATAAATTCTATCAAAAGTATTTTAAGTCAAAACTACAATATGAGAACAGGAAAAATAAATATTAGACAGAGTGAGAAAGAGATATTAATGTTTTTACTTACCAACAGCAGTAAGAAAGTCATTGAGAGATTCGCCCTCTTGAAAAGAATCTCAATGAATTTTTGTAATTCAATAACCCTGGGGCTAATCTCACTGAGCCATTTTGGAATATCCATTGGATTATTCTTATTCTGGATGAGATCCTCCACAAGTGACATCAGACACATGGCAGCAGCCTCTGTATTTACACAGGACATATCCTAAAACAGAGCACAAAATAATAAAATTGTTCAAAAATGAAATAGCAATCAAATATTATTTATTTAACATCAGTTACAATTTTAGAAAAAAAAAAAAAAAAAAAGTCAAAAATCTATCCAAGTAAAATGAATTTATAAAAATAGACTTAAAGACATTCATTAGACTAGACCCCCATGGACTGGTGCCACAAAACGACAAACAAAAATAACAAAATTTACATCACTTGAAGATTTCCAATAGCAATGACATTTAAATGTGTAACAAATGTAACTGGAATGGAAAATAATGATATAAACAAGATGTTGACTTTCCACACTATCTTAAGCAAAAGGTTTGGAAAGAAACTCCCATCAAAACTAGAAAAAGCAATAACTGGATTTGAGAAGTCCAATTTCCTAAAAAAATTATTTTGAAATTATTTTTTTTTTTAAATTTCAACTGACTGTAATGCTAACTGTTCAGTTAATGAAGGTTTCCTTATAAAGAAACATCTAATTTCACCATTACTATTACTATTTTCAGCTAAGTATTTTTAAAGTCTCCAAAATATATATGTTAAATTTTACAATGCTAACCCAGTCATTAAAGAATAAAACATACCCACAATATCATTGATTACATAAACAACTAGTTATTATAAAGGAGTGACTAGAAAATTGTTTAATTATTACCATGTGATATTTTGTTATAATGTGCCATTTACAATATCTTTCTATATTTCTGAGACGAGGTGTTATGTACACTATTGACCTTCAGACTATTGTCCTCATCTTTGTTGTCATATTTATCACGTTTCAGCTGTTGTATGCTCCAGCCTTCTTCAGGTGGATTGAATGTTGAACTGAACCCTTTATTTTGCTCGCTGTGTGCTACCCTCTGAGTGGCTTCCTTGTAAATATAACTGACCCATTGATCAGAAAGTCACCTTCATATGTCCAAAACTCCACCACTTCATGGAAATAATCAAAGATGCCCCCATCCTATCCAACCAGATGGTGAGCTTGGATGTGGTGAGTTTGTTCAAGGTACCAACGGAGGAGGCACTCTCAGTAGTCATAGAGATTGGCCTTTGACTCATCCCTAGAAGAATGGACCAGTATTCCAATAGATAATCTGATGGAGATGTTAGCTTTCTGTACACAAACATACTTTGGAATGGGGTCACACATATATCGACAGGATGAGGGCTTAGCAATGGGCTCGCCAATATCATCAGCAATAGCAAATATATACATGGAATACTTTGAGGAAATGGCATTACAATCTATATCTCTAAAGCCTACTCTATGGTTAAGGTATGTAGATGATGCTTTCATACTCTGGCCACACCAGGAAGAGGTTCAATGGACTATGTGAACTCAATAAGACAGTCAATACAGTTCACAATGGAGAAAAAGAGTAACAACACACTCATTCCTGGATGTTCTAATATCTCGAACAAAGCATGGGTTCAAGACATCCGTATACCGTAAACCGACATTTACCAGGCAGTATCTCAATTTCAACTCCCACCATCCACACAGCATGAAGAAAGGGATCGTCTGCTGCTTACAACACCAAGCAAAAGTCATAAGTGGAGACTCAGAGACATTAGATAAAGAATCAGTCAGTATAAGTAGTACCCTACAATGTAACAACTACCCTGGGTATATGGCAACAGCCCCAATAAACTGGAATAGGCGGGTACAACAAGAGGAAGACAACAACACTCATTCTGCCTGCCTTATGTGAAGGGGTTATCAGAGAAAATACAAAGGATCTACGGTCCATATAACATCAGGACAACCTTCAAAAGCTGGATGACACTTCGCAGATATCTCTCCCGAATAAGACCCCCCTGCACCATAGAGGAGAACATGACTAAAGACTGTGTATGCCATCCCGTGCAGCTGTGGAAGGAAATATAAAGGGGAGACAGGCCACTCCCTTAAGGTAAGACTTCAAGAACACCAGAAAGCTGTAACACTAGGGGAAGTGGAAAAAAAATCAGGCGTGGCTGACCGCATATGGAGAGAAAAGTGAGATCACCACCCTCTGTGGGATCAGGTTGAAATCATAGATAAAGAACATCATTGGAAAATTCATAAACTTAAGGAATCAGCACATATGCTAAGCCACAAAAATCTCCTGAGCCAACCAAGCATAGAAATGAATACAATATGGAAATCAGTAATAAGGAGTGCCAAAGAAAAATGATAACAAAAATTGCAATATGAGTTCTAGTAAAAAAAAAAAAAAAAAAAAGGAATGATAACAGCAAAAATTGCAATATGAGCACTAGAAAAAATGATTGCTGAAGACATTAGGTTTATAATGCCCAGAAATTCATATCCTCAAGGACACACAGCACAGTGGATAAAGGTTTTAGTTAGATCCCTTGACAGGATCCAAAGAGTGTGAGTTCAATACCTGGTTAAGGCAGTGGATAACTTGGAATGTCGAACTGAACCCTTTATTTTGCTTGGGCAGCAAAATAAAGGGTTCAGTTCGACATTCCAACCACCTGAAGAAGGCTGGAGCATACAACAGCCGAAATGTTGTGATAAATATGGCAACAAAGTTAAAAAAAATATACACTGCTGAGATTCCACAGAAGGTTGATAAATAACATGATCCATTATCTCATGCCTCTGCTCTTTTCTCATCCTTGGCCTGTATCTTCTCATTCTCTGCCTTATCCCTTCCAATCTGTTTCCCCATTCATGTTTTTATCTAAAATGTTATGCAAACATGGATTAGCTTCATATTGAAAACAAAATAAGGAATTTATAAATATTTTCTACTGCACCCTCACCTTTTCTCTATCTCACCATAATGAATTTTAATATATCAGCTTTTTAAACTTTCCCACCCAAGCTGCTTGTCTATCTTTCCCTCATTGTCTCTTGATATCCAGCTAGCAAAACTTGTCTTTCTTTTGTCTATCTCTTCCCTTTCACCATATATATTTACTTTTTCCTTTCACTTTGTGTTCCTGTTTTTTCCCTCTAGCTTTCTTAAAAGCAACCTTTCCTCCATCATACCTTCTTTATCATCCAATTCCTTCCTACTTATTATTATTATGTAGGCTTCTTAGTCAGAAAACATAACCGATTCCTGAAGGTCAGTGATTGAGCAGATACTACACTTTGATCCAGGATTGAAAAGCATAATCATCATACAAACAAGCAGATAACAAAGATAAATAAAGATAACATAATTGCTATATACTTACCCAAGGCTCTATGGTAGGGCTACGCACAAAGTTGCTGCCAGTCCAACGCCAATTATTACTGTCAACAGCTTTTCCATCTGCTGTACTTGGTCCAGCAGAAGCAGTAGAAGCAGCAGTGGAAGAAGATGCAATAGAATCTGCAGCAGCAGCAGCTGTTGATGTGGTGCTGTTAACGGGTATTGTGGTCAATTGATTTTGGGAAGTAAGTTTCATGCCCATTGCAAAAGTGGAAGCTTCAGTTCTTGCACGCATATGCTGAGCTGAGGCTTCATTAAATATTGGACTGTCACAGACTTTTACCAATTCCTTCACCTAATTTTTTTTCAACAGAAAATTTAAAAAAATTAATGATAAAGAACATGGATAAAATTCTAAGCAAATTCTGTACAGAAGTTGTTTTCATGTTTTTTTTATGATCTTAGTTTTTTGTTCTTTTTTACTAGAGTTCACCCTATACAAGACCCAAGAGCCAGTCAAAGTAGAGAGTTATTAAGATTGTTGTCAGGGCATAAGGAAGGGAGAAGGATGAAGTAAGAAGTGCATATTATGAGGATATGTAGGATAGATACTGGTTGACACTAGACCTGAAGAGGTTAAAACGTTAGTGGTCAAGGAAGCATCCTGTCAGGTGTCTGTTCCAAAAAGTCCAGTTATCCAAGTGGAGTTTACTCCTTACCAAAGGAATACAAAGAGCATAGAGATGATTTGATGCCATATATATGGCATGGCAGGCCCTGACTGTTAATGTCTAAGCTGGTGGAACTAAAGAATGTCGCTTGTTTGAACATTTGCTATAGTAATAGCGATAACAGATTGAGAGGCTAGCAAGGTTTTGTCAGTTTAGTAGGGTTGCAGAGTGGAAATAATTCATCACCCACAAGGTCATGTAATTGTTTTTGAACTGTGTCAAGGCTGGATAGTTAAGACTGGGCAACATCAGCCCAGATATGACAGCAATACTCCATTTTTGCTCTGAGCTGACTCAAGCAGGAGTTAGGTTGATAAAAGAAGAACTAAAAACAAAATGTGCTTTTTTTTTAATTTCAGAACAATAGACTATTATAAAGTATATGCTGACATGCAAGTGTCTTGTGTAGGGTCAACTACATAAAATGCTTATACACCTTTATTTTATGAAGATTGTTTAGCAGTATGCTCAGAATAGAAGATTGAAATGATCAAAAGAATGTTAGAACATTGGATGTTGTAAAGTGGCAAAAAAGTTTTTTTTTTTAGTAATGAATGCAAAATAGAGTTGCATTCTAATGCAAGAGAATATGTAAAAAGACCAATGGGAGAAAAAATGCAAGATACGCCACTCTAAAACAATTTCATAAGACATTTCTTAAAATAGCATTTTTGATATATGCAAATATTTTACAAATTAACAATTAATAAAAATTCAGCATTTCTTCAACAAAATCTTTTATTCATATTAATTCACAGCATTATTATTCAGTCATCAAAGTGTCAGTTTTCTATGACCTAATGATGCCTCTCAGCTAAAATAAGCATTCCATGATAACAGAACAATTCCAAGGCTTACAGCCATATCAGATTGAAACAATCAATTCCTATACAATCACTGAAATTAAACAACACAGAACCTGGTCAGTACCTAGATGGGTTACCGCTTAAGAATACCAGGTACTGTGAGATTGGATGTCCAGGTGGTGTAATGGACAATGGCTTCGAATTATCAATCAGAGAGCAGAGTTTCAATTCCAGATGTGTTTGATATATTCACTTACAAATAGTCTTTGGAAAGGTATGAATCTAACTTCTGTCCTCAGCTATGGACTAATTAATAAGACTTATCACCAAATCAAAAAAAAAAAAAAAAAAAAAATTTCTTACAATTTAAAAATATTTTCTAGATTTAAATGACCTGCAAAGGGTTGATGGGCTAATTAATAAGACATATCAAATCATTAAAAAAAAAAAAAAAAATTTTTTAAAAAAAAAAAATTAAAAAAAAAAAAAAAAAAAAAAAATTTTAAAAAATTTTAAAAATTAAAAAAAAAAAAAAAAAAATTTTAAAAAAGAAAAAATTTTAAAAATTAAAAAAAAATTTTTTAAAAATTAAAAAAATTTTTAAAAAAAAAAAAATTTAAATTTAAAAAAAAAAAATTTTTTTTTGTAAAATTACTTGAGTAAAGTTTTAAAAGATTTTTTAAATGTAAAATATTCAGATATTAAAAGATTCACTATTTGAAAGAAAAAAAAATTTACAGTTTTTATTTTAAACAAATAATCAAAACAATATGGAAGAATGAAGTAAATCAAAACATAAGATACCTTAGCATTAAGTTGTTCCATAGCCTCTTTTAATTCGGCTGCAGTACCTCGCATAGCTACACGACACAGGCGTACACATTTGTCATGCACACCTTGTTTTAATGCTGCCATTTCATTCAGCAAATGGCAAGCCTTTTCTAATTTGGTTTGTTTTCCCAGTGTGCTCTCTGCAGTGTGAAGATCACGAAGCTCATCCAACAAACGCAAGAGGCCACCAGATTTGAATTTTTGTGAAAAAGCTGCGAAGGAACCATGGGTGATAGAATCATAGCAGCAAGCTGGAAAGAAAATTTTAAATATATTTGCTTATGAATATAGCATATGATAAAAGAAGTTAGTTAGATATAATAATAATAATAAAAATAAAAAACAAAAATGCCAATCTTGACCTTCATGCCTGCAAAAAAAAAAAAAAAAGTGTCAAAAGGGTGTTTTTTCTCTTGACACCACTCCTTGGCAATGTTTATTGTTTTAAAAAGCAATTATTGGAATTTTAATACACCCTAAACATATATACATTTTCTTTGTTCATTAGAATTGACATCAAAAATAATAAACACTATTAGATTGTTTACTGGAATGGTTGGTAAAGCATCAGCCAATTAAGTTAAACTTTATAAAATGCTAATTAATAAGGATTTCCTTTTTACTTAGTTAACATATTTTAATAATTTAGTAAATATTTACAAATTTATGAATAAGAAATTGTTTTCATATTTATTTCTTTATAAATTAATAAATGATAAATATTACATTGCATTAGTTTTAATTTTATTAGTTTTTAGTATGTTGTAAATATAAAATTATTCTTGCAAATAAACAAATAGTGTTTATTATTTTATTGTAAATTCTCAAGAACAAATGTATAGATTTATTTTTATCATATGTTTAATTTTTATTATAATTCTATTCATAGCTTTTTAAAACAATAAATATTACTAAGGAATAAAGGTAGTTAAAATAATGATGTCAAGAAAAAAAAACAGTACTTTTGACACAGGTTTTTGTGAGTAAGAAAGTCCAAAATTGCCAAAAAACATTCTTTATAAGTATATAACTAATTATTTTTAATAATGAATCTGGATAAAACAAGTTTTTTAATGATTAAGATGGAAAATTCTAAATCTAATATATAAAAGCTACAATATATACAAATTTTTATTTTGGGCTATTACATTTTTTTTTTTTTTTTTTTTAATTCTTCCTTTATCTTATTAATTTTTATATTCAAGTCTTTCTTGCTTATTTATTAAAAATGCCAAAACTATTTTATTAAATTAGATTCTTTTTTTTAATATTGAATTTAAATATAATGATTAATTGAATATAAAATGATTAATGTAAATACAATATAAATACAAAATAAAAATATAAATTTAATATTTAAATATTATTAATATAAATATATAATATATGAATATTTATTATATTTGATATAAATTAATAATTTACTAATCAAAATTTTTACTATATAATATTGAATGTATTAATATTGATTTAATAAATTTACTTAATAATAAAGTGTAAGAATATATAATTACATTAGACTAAATAAGTAATAAGTTACCAATTATTTACAATTTAATAAGTAGATAAATTTTCTTAATTTGATATAACTATATAATAATTTAATGAGTTATTAATATCAAAATTTTTAATAAAAAATTTCTTTATACAATATATAAATGATATAACAGTATTAATTTTATATTATAATTTTCCTTTATCTATAATCTTTAAAACTCTTCTTTTTTCTTAACTGTTAATTATTAATTATGTAAATTTTTCCCATTTGAACAAGAGTTGATATGTTAAATATAGGTCATTATTAATCTTCAATGTTTTTTTATTTTCTGGCTAGACTTGTCTATGACATGACTTCCTGTTCATTCTTTTTAATTACATTAGTTTTCTTTCATTTCCCTTATCTCTCTTTTAATGTTGTTTCCTTTATTTGTTGTTTGTTCCCATTCTTTCTTCTTTCTTTCCTTCCTTCTTTAATTTTTATTTCGGGAAAAAAAAAAAAAAAAAAAAAAACTTTAAAATTTATTTTTTTAACAAACGTTTTTGCATTGACAAGCCCCATGAAGAATATCCCAGGGGTGAAATGGCCATCTGAATGGGGTAATAGAGTTTCATTTTTATGTAATTCATTTACATGCTCTATAATTAATATATTGAGCTCTCTTTTGTGGATCAGTTTTAATATTTTGTTATTAGGATCTACTTGTATTACTTACCCATGGATTTTTACCTGTACTATATATATCACAAGTTGCTGCTTCCTAACATATCAATAGAAAAAAAAAATTCTACTATCAATTAAAAAAAAAAAAAAAAAATATATATATATATATATATATATATATTTTTTTTTTTTAAATAAAAAAATATCTAAAAATTAAGGTTTATTTTATTTTTCAAATAAAATGTCACATGTTTATTTTTACTGAGAGTTGGGGGGGAGGGAGAAATTTCCCCAAAATACTAATTTCAAATTATTATTAATTGCAACATATTTGTACATACTGAGTGCTTCTATATTACATATTTGGAATTTGATTAATGTTTTAGTAACTGTGATGATAGTCTTTGATTAATTATTAAAAATAAGGAACTATAGTGAAAATTTAGTACCACTTCTGACCCATATGTTAGATTTAAAAAAAATAAATGCCATAACAATTATGAAAGAAAAGCTAAGATTTGAACTTTTGCTATAAGCATGATTTTGTGATGCCAATCCAACTAGAAATTGTAATATATATATATATATATATATATATGTGTGTGTGTGTAGTATGTAATTTTTATATATATTATTTATATACTATATATGCATAGTACTTATTGGAAAGCACTCAATATCAGTGATAGAGCCAACATATTTAGTTGGATTGATGTGAGTTTGTGACCCTGGGTTTCACACTCTTGCAAATCATCAAACAAACTAATTCATTTTCAAAATTTTGAATCCAAAACAGGAATAATAAAAAAAATTACACTAGGATGTAAAGGATCTTGAAATGGGCCAAAACAAAAGCAGAATCTGGGAATGCTATAAATAAAAATAATTTTTAATATATATTTAAATATATAATACCTTAAAAATTTATTTACATCATTATATTACAGTTATTTTTCTACAGAAGAAAAAAGGCAATACTTTCATCTCTATACAGTGGACTTTTCTGATAATGCAGATGTAGAAGTGTTTAATACATATATACTATTTAAGCAAACACATTGCACTTTAAATGTGTGTCTTTTTTAATTTATACAGTTAAGTGAAAAGAAACTTTTTTTGTTTCTTTTATTCTTTCATCTATTACACTTCATTGTAACTAGCTGATGATGCATCTGATTCATTTTTTTCTTCTTCACTTAAACAAAGCAAGATAAAGAGAAAAAAAAGTACTTACTGGTATTTGTATTTTCATCAATTAACTGCATTCTCTGGAGATGCAAATTAATTGGAACAAATTCATACTGTTTGTCAAACTTGGTGCTACTGGCCCGAAACAAAGATTCTACAAAAGAATGATCAAGGTTATTCAACAAACATGTCTTCTAACATATACATCAGTAAAGAATAAGTGCTATAACTGATCTTTCAATTGAATCAGGATCAATGGCTTTTACTCAATAAAATCCATATGCTCTACCACTCATGAACAGTTTTTTTAGTTTAATTTCTCCAAAATCCAGAATTAATTAATTTTGAATATAATTCTAACAGGAGGTGGGTGTCACTATTGCACATGGTTTGAAAAGGATGGAATTAACTTAAAATCTGATGCATAATTGATATTTCCAGGGTTCATCCTGCTGTTCCTCTAAATCACAGATATTGTATAAGATGGATAAGTGTTCCTTTTTGGGAGAATTGTTGACATGTTTTTATTCTTCCTTTAGATTCTTCTGATCACTGTTGATGATCTTAGCATAAACGGTAATAAACTGTTCCCTCACAATCACTGAAGTGATCCTTTGTACTAAAATCCAAGTAGAATCCTCTTTTGGTTGCGCTTTCTATACTAAATGCTGAAAACTAACCTGTGACAAAGACATTTAACACTGTATTAGTCACATGGGTTGTTTTGTTACCCCAAAATCTTTAAAGTACTCATAATTCTTAGTTGGCAACTTGTTACTTTTGCTCCCTCCCACTTCTCTTCTGATTCAGTGTCTAGGATTGGTACAGTTATAGGTCAGTTGGAAGACAGACGCCAGGGGATTATCCATTTTGGGAAATTCAAGGTGACTAACAGAGGGTTAAAGTTGAAAGTTTGTTATGCTCTTTCTTTCTTATAAACTGTATATATGATCCGAGTTTTCACAATCAAAAATAAAGAAACAAAATTAAAAAAAACTTGTGTATTTAAGATACCCATATAGACCAGCATTTCTCAACCAGTCCAGCCAGGCACACTATTTTACCCTGAAAAGGTAACCAGGTGTACCCCAAATTAACAGAGTAATTTAGGAATTATTTTTACATTTAAAAAATATTTATTTTTAAAAAGCTAGAGACACTAACCATTTGGCTTCCATGTCTAAGTCAAGTCATAACTACTTTATATTTTAAACAGGATGTTAAATCCATTAAATCTTCAAGGAGCGGATAATCCATTAAATCTTCAAGGAGCGGATAATCCATTCCTTTTTTCCCTTGCTCACGGGATTTAAATTTGTTATTAACCTCGCTTTAAAATAAATAAAATAAAAAATAGTAGATTCTTCATAAATCCCTTTAAATGAAAACTGTACCTTTAATCTTCTTTCAGAATGCTAAACCAAAATTTCCTATTTTCAAATTTCATGACTAATTTTTCCTTATTAAAATTTAAAATGCACAAAATGGGCAGACTTCATGACAGGCATTGGTGAACTGCACTAAAGTGTTATTGACTAATCAGCCAAGGAACATCTCAGATATTACATGCTGAACCACAGAAATCTACTACTGACCTTGTGTTTCTTGGGAAGGCTATATGACAATTTGTTATGCTGAATCAATGGTCTATATCAGGGGTCCACAACCTTATTTGCCTCATGTACCCCTTTCACCATTTGTCAGAATGTCATCCCCACCCACTTTTCAAGGTGACAGGCCAGATAGGTCAAATTCTATAATTGCTTTCCTCCCCACCTCACTAAACTTACTGTGGTCACAATTCACCCCTGGGGATGAATTTCACCCCTATTGAGAACCACTGGACTATATGCTTTAGAAGTTATCATTTTCTTCCATGATCAGAAAGTTTTTTTTTCTCTTTAGACAAGGTAGAATTTTTGTTTATCTTTTAGTACCTTGCAGACTATTATGGTCATCAGTTTTTCTACATACCTATTTTTCTAGGATTACTACAAAATTATTTTTATCTGTCAGAAATATGCTAATACATTTGTCTCTTTGTTACTTTAAATCCTCAAAAAGGTAAGAATTTTAAGAATGCAACAAAAAGCAGTGCAGATGTTAAAAAAAAAGCTTATAAATTTACACAAACTTCCACACCAGTAAAAATGGAGACACTCTATTAAGTATGCAAATTCATTCCATTTAAAAGGTGGTGTAAAAAACTTACAGCACAATGCACAAGAGATTATTACTAATCATTCACAGTAAGAATTTATTTGCATTTGCAAATCATATTAAAAACAAATCATGTGTGTACATAAGTTATCCTCCAAAATGTATACAGATTTTATTGGCTACTAAGTCTGTAACATCTCAAAATAATACAAAATTAAAACAAAATATATATAAATATATATATATATATATATATATATATATCAAATTTATACTTAATTATAAAATTCTAAAAATGAACAAAGTATTTTTAGGATGTTCATTTTATATATACAAGATTAATACAAATATAAAATTTATCACTTAGCCAATTAATGTTATATGAGGGTTGGCATCTGGCCAAGTGTTCTGACCATGAAACCCAGGTTCAAATTTCACCCTTGTTGATTTGTCAAGAAAGTGATTCCTTGATAATATTGGGCTGGGGTAATGACCCCAGCCTGTGGTATCATTGGGAAGTGTTGGTTAGTTGGTTTTGTTTGGGTTATATAATACTGAAATCTAAATATTTTGAAAACAATTTTATAGCTTCAACTAAATATATTTTTAACACAATTGTATGCTTTCAACTACAAATATGTATTGTTGGTAATTTTTTTAATATAAAAATGTATTTTTATCTTTTCATAGTGTTTTGTTTGAAGATTTATTATTTGCCAATAGCTGGGACTCTAACAAGTGCTACCATCCCAGGTCGGAGTGAACCTGGGAACAATAGCAATTAAGAGGTGGTTGCACGCTTCACAAAATCTCCAATCTCTTGATCAGAGGCCATGCTGCCAGATGTAGTTTATCATCATACCCAGGTCTAACTGAGAAGTGTCTGAAAACCATATAACAAGTTGAGTGAAACATTGTGAGTGAAATTGGGAAGGACAAAACTGGAAGCAGTCAATGATTATGCAAGCACAATGTCACAAGTCATTGTAACTATGTGTTTCAGTGTACTGGCCTTGTTCAATTACTGATCACACCAGATTATGTACTCTCTCCCAGAAACTGTAACTTGAGCCTACTTAACAGTTACAGTATAAATCATTGGTTGGCGCTCTGTGCATTGAAAGCACACAAAAGGATAAGCTAGCCACTCTAGTAGACTCCTTAATCTCCTGAGGCTAGCCTCTCTGGTGAAGAAAGAGAAAATCCTAAGAATACAGAAATAATTTATGAGGGATATTGAACATTGACAACATATCAATTATTATAAAACATTTAATGCTTTTATAATCTTCTTTGACTTTTATTTTTTATTACAAATTAAATTTTAAATAAACATTAAACAATACTAAATTTCAATAAACCTAACAGTTATTTATAATTAAAATGTGCATAAATTTGGAGGATACCTTTTGGGATTGAGCATGCATGCATTAATAATCTGGAAATAAAGCAAGATTGCAAAATCTGATTAAGATTGAAGGTGGCACCAGATAAAATTTTATCAAACAAAAGAAGAAAAAAATAAATGCCAGGCCAAACGAAATAAAAAAATTATGCTGAAAATTTAATGGCAAATAATGTAATTCATGATACACACGAAAGAAGCTAAAATAAGAAATGATATGCTAGAGTTATTTTTTTTCATTTTAAAAAAAAAAAAAAAAAAAAAAAATATATTTCAACTCAAGTATAATTACATTTTGGATTTCAAAACTTTAGTATTTTGTTTTTCATACAAAAGATCAACAAATGATTGATAACCAAAGTCTGCTTGAATATTGCAGATTCATCTTTACAAGTAGATAATCTAGGAGCTGAACTTAAGACCTATCAGATCTCTATAAATAAACATTGATGCAATTGCCAGTATTATTATCATCATCATGATTGGAGGTCATATGCTTTCAACTTATTCAACACTTCTGCTGCCCTGAACATAAATATATCTTTATGAAACTTCTCTGTCCTGGGCATTGAGTTCTACCTGGATTCTATCCTCTTGGAAATTTATATATATAAATATATATATATATATATATATATATATATATATGAAAAATAATGGACTCCCGTATGTTTTTCAACGTATGAGGATCTGACAGCTTATTGATTCAGTTATGAAAGTTTGTGCAATAATCTTAAGTGGCATTTAAGACCCACTAGTGTGTGTATATATATATATATATATATTTTTTTTTTTTTAAGCATTTCGCCCCGAGCAAGGCGTGAAGCCACTAGGATGCAGGGGGTTGCAGAAGATTTGGAGGCGAGAGCAAATAGGAGTGATAGAAGAAAAGGATGAGGAGAAGGATAGTGGGTAGATCAAGGTAACTGGAGGTGTCGATTGACATTACATTTGAATAGTTGGAGATTATAGCTTTCAGGAAACATTAATTGGGAAGGGTGTTCCACAGGCGAGGAGGTGCAAGGTATGGTCCTATTGGAGTAGAAGAGACGGCTACACTTAATGTTTCTATAGTGTAAGGGTGGGGGCGGGATGCCAGCCTTGTAGGGCTTAAATTCATGGAGTCTGGGAACCAATATATAATATATATATATATATATATATATATATATATATATATATACACACACCTCTAATATTGTCAAAATATAAATAAAAGGGCAGTTTTTTGGTTTTTTTTGTTGTGTGTGTGTGTGTGTGTGTGTGTGTGTGTCCAGCAGCTAAAATTAAAAAAATTACAGTAATACATGACAAAGTGTGTGTGTGTACATTGTATATATATATATATATATATATATATATAGAGAGAGAAAAACACACAATCACTCTCCCACATATGGATAAATAGCAGGACAGACTGGGATCTATAGCCTTAAGTGCCAACTGGTCTAGAAGGACAACTCTGAATTCAAAACCTGAAGAGGGTCATTTGGGGACCTTGTGACATGCTGTACACTATTTCTCTGTAGTTGACTTTTCCAAAATGTGTGGTCAGTCACTATAGTCAAATCATGTGTGTGGATAGTTTGGCTGTAAGAAATGAGCCGCTGAACCTTCATCAAAAAGAGCATATATGTTTATATGTTATTTTTATAGATACAATTATTTAAGTAAATGCTCTGTTTATAATAAACAGTATTAATTACAATTACTGGCCTGAATGTCCAAGAAATTTCATAGAAAATGTTTGTCCACAGACAGGAATCGAACATGTATCCTACACAGAACCATCATATAGCCTGACATGCTATACCATTTAGCTACTGAGGATGCGTTTGGTTAGCAAAGTCAAATTACTCTTTTTAAACAACAAATATCCAACAGTCTTTTCTCGAACAATCATGACTGCTCAAAGCATATCTAAACATAAACAAATAACAACATGTTATGAAATGGACTAAGTTTGACAATTAATTTTAATATTTTCTGTTTATATGTTACTTTTAGATACAATTATTTAAGTAAATACACTGTTTATAATAAACAGTACTAATTACATTTACTGGCTTAGTCCGTACTGCAGACAGAGCGAAAATTGGCCATGAGAAATTGGCATTAGCATAGGTACCTCCACGAGATCGCTAAAAAAAGAGCATAGCATGATGAAAAAAGGCGTAAACTTGACGAAAACAAAATTTTATCGTCTAAATGTTTGTTATTATTAAGAGGAAAGGTCAAAAGTATTTTGGGGTATTTTTTTCCATTTTTAATCGTTCCTAGCACGTCCAAAATTTTCGTTAAAAATCTAGTTTTTTTGAGTCAGCAAAATTGACCATTTTTTTCCATTTTAAAAAAACTGGAAATCTGACTTTGAAATTTTTTAAATATCAATTATCATTTTTCAAAACTTATTTTAAGAAAATCAGAAATTATGTTTATTTAAGATATTTTGAACCAAACTTAACTTAGCTTTTGTGCCAAAAAGATGTAATTTGAAAATAAAACAAAGCAGGTCATAAACTTTCGCGTCTCTTGACATGTGATGAATGATATATTTACGAATTCCATGAGGCTAATTTGTTCTCGGAAGGAAAAAAAAGTGAAATAATTTACATTTACGTGAACAAATTATTTACCCGTTTTTTTTAAAAAAAAACTTTCAGCGGTCTAATTTTTTTTTTTTTTTTGTACTTAGCTTTCACCTTTACGTTTATGATGCTTTATGGGAAATATATTCTAAAGAAATTAAAATAAAACTTAAGAGTGACATTAAATTTCATATTTCTTAAAAAAGGTATCTAATTAATTTATAGGTACCTTTCTTATGAGATTTTATCAGAATTGTACATAAAATACTATAATTGTATGTACATTTATTACATTCTACTGTTATTTGTATTTGCATTCATTTTATTATTAATTTTGATATTTCATTTATGGAAATATAAAAATAAGATCATATAAATTTCATAAGATGATACTGATACTTGTAGGTACCCTTCTCAGTTGAAATTGAAAAATCAAATTAACTTCTCCACACGTGTTTCGCAAAAAAAAAAGATCTATCTCATAAGGACACTTATGAAAGCCGATGCGGCTTTTAACTAATTTTATAATATTTTAACAACTTAAATGTAAAATCTATTATAATTAATGAAATAACAAATAATTGTATTAAAAATTCATTTTTCATTGAAAAAATTTTTTTGTTTTCAGAAAATATTGTCCATATTCATAAAAACAACGAAAAGCAAATAAAAGCATTTGAAATTAAATAATATCTTTGTTTTATTGAGTTTTGTATGTTACAATTCAGAGCTGATTTTCAGGTACTGGGTATCCAATTAAAAAAAAAAAACATGATTTGCATTCCTCAAAGCCCTGTGCTTTTAATTATTGTAATCACTAAAACCTATGCGATCGAATTTCTAGCGTTTTCATAAAATTAGTTATGGGGGTAATAAATATTTTTAAAAATATTTCTACCATGACTTTCATAAAAAAAACATATTTATAATAATTTCGATCATCTGTGAATAGTTCCTGAAAGTTTCATTAACATCCGATAATTATTTCTATTTTTGCACGATTTTTCAAATTAATGTGTGTCATACCAAAAAAACGTGCTAAAAATTGTCTATGTTATTTACTAGTTCCGCTGATACAAATAGAAAAATGTTTTTTTTAATCAAAATTTAGAATGTTCTAAAAAGAAGGAAAATTGAAGGAAAATTTGTTTAAAATAATTAAAAAAAAACTTTGGTTTTTCCTCTTAATAATAACATAAGCATTTAGACAATAAAATTTAGTTTTCGGCAAGGTTGGCATTTTTTTCATCAAGCTATGCTCTTTTTTTAGCGATTTCGTGGAGGTACCTACATTAGCATCTTTATAGGTCATCAATTTCCAGGAAATTTCCTATTTTTTTCAAAATGGGCCAGCAAAGCCAGGCAACAATGCAGCAGTGAATGTAATAAGAAAACTTCAAGTTTTCTAATCAAACCTCAAATGAAGCTAACAAAAACAGACAATTGTCTAATGATACAAGAATTGCAAATTATTAGCAAAGAAAATCAACAATAATTCTTTATGATCTTCAAATAATATTTAAAAGCTTCTGAAAATTTTTATTACCTCTCAAGATAATGCAAAAACAGATAGGTATATAAATGATAAAGATAAAAACTATTTTCAAGGAAGTATTTTTAAAAATTTAAAGCACAAAAATATGAAAACTGAAAAACATTCAAAAATAAAAAAAAATAAAAAATAAAATTAAAAAAATTAAAAAAATCTTTAAAACAGAAGAAATTATTTTTTTTAAAAAATTCTACTCAAATTGTTGAATGGGAGCATCAAGAAGCCAAGCTGGAAATAAAAGCAAAATTGGAAGCAAAATAAAAACTCTTCAAGCATCAACCAAATGAAAACAATTTACAATTTAACACAATCATCATTGTTGCATGCATAATTAAAAATGTAGTCTTTATGGAACTTCTTTCATTACAATTTATATATCAAGCATCTTAGGCAATTCTCTATTCATCAAGTATTTCAAATTCTTTAAACAACTTTCAAAAAAAAAAAAAAAAAAAAAAAAAATACTCATTGAATTACAATTTTCAATCTATCAAGGTTTCCAAGAAATTTGTAAACCAAATTTTACTTTTTCTTTTTTCCTATGTTTTAATTATTAAATCAATATTTCTTGATAATTTTACTATGTAGTTAATGTAAACAGATGCTTGAGGGAAATTCAGGTGTAAATTAAAATTATTCTTTTCTTCCAAAAGTAGTACACAGGATTAGTTAAATTTTCTGAACAACTTTTGAAAGAGTAACTCTTCTCAAAATTATAGACAGCAAAATAAGAACCTTATTTTTCATAGAACTGCTTTTTTAATGATACAGTACAAAATATTGCAATCAAATTAGTTTTCTAAAAATTGAAGTATCATCAATAAAAATCACATCTATATTTTAAAACTTGTTAAGTGTAACACAGCATTGGGTTGAAAACACAAGGTCATGGTGGCATTATGAAAAAAACATGTCAGTATTACACATGGTCAAATAATAGCAGAGCACACAATCTGGTCACATGATTTAAATATACATCAAAACTGTGTGGCTTTAATCAGGAAAATGTATAAAAAGCAACCAAATAGTCACAGTGGTAAACAGGAACAAGAAAAAGAAAGATGGGTGTTATTGCTGCTTTTCTGTATGGTTAGAGGGTGGGAGCAGATAAAATGGATTCCTTATTTGAAGAAGAAATCTATTCTCAGTTCAATATCTCATTCTCTTTCTAACCAACATTTAAATCAAAGCAAGAATTCACAATACCACCAAAAACAAAAGTCCAAGTTGTATATTTCAACAGACTTAACATGGCACAATGACCACCAACCTATGAAAATGCATAGGTGCTGTCGAACTGGTCTTATTACACAAGACTATTAGTGAATAGTATTGCAAAGAGCCTGTTAACATACAGGGACAGGCTAAACAGTCAGCTGAATAAGCATAGTATACCAGGCTTACAGTAGAATTTAAGATGCTTACAAGTTAATGCAGTTATCATCATAATTTCTGGCGATATTAAAAAGTAATTTTCTGTTCAAGATAAACCAATCACTCTTAACCACTTCTTGTACAGAAAAATTTGTTTAAGTAAACATTAGTCATTCAAATGCTATATTCAAATTTTTTGCAAGTTATCAATGAATATTAAAAAAAAAATTAAATAATAATAAAACAATAAAATAAAAATACTATGAATCAAATGAAAAATAACTTTCTTCAAAGTAATTTCTCAGGAAACATATTCAATTTTGACTGTTAGGTAATTATTCTGAGTAACTTGCAGCTGAAATGACTATTTCAGCCACTAGTTACTTAAAGCATTTTTCAAGTAGGCATACAGAAAAATAATTGTCAACATGCAACTTTAACACAATAAAACAACTTTGAAAATAAACAGAGAAAAAGTGAATCCTAAAACACTTCCAGTAATTAACAATAAGACAGTTCCAGGTATAGTCATGCATATAGGTATATTAAAACACAAAATTCATTGAATATTTTAAACATTATTGGACTTTTGATTTCATCTGATCATTGGGGGGGAAAAATGCACATAAAATGTTAGAAAAATGTAAAACCAACAGACTGGCTGCAAAAACCTGAAGGAGAAAAAGCAAGTATAATGCATCAATATATAAGAATCAATTCTTCAACATATATGTTTGAATAAGACTATTCAATTACATGGCATCCAATGCATTGGTATTATGGACAGGAGGTCAATCACTAGAGCCTTTTATAGTGCAACTGGATGGATCAAGAGAAGTTGTAGCTAATTAAAAACACACACACTTTGTATAATATGCATTTTAAAAACTCACTGACATAATATAAACTATGAACTGGAACAATAAGATTTTAAACTTCTCTTATTTGTATAATTACTAAAATATACATCTGTGGAATATTTTAGGCGTGCTCAATATTTCAAGGTAGCCCTGTTTGTCAATCAAAAAGTCAGAGAGACAATATCAAAACTGATGGGCTGAACCAGTTGAGTGGAACATAAGAATTGCATGTCATGTGCATATTTGTTACCCATTTCTCAATGATAAATAACAGCCCAACCAAATTTGGAACAGCTCTCAATGCTTTCTATCTTCCAATATCAACTCAACAAATACAGTTAAACTAAGAAAGGTACAAAATAAAAGATACATGTATCTTCTCAAATTTTTGTGTTAACATATGATTACCATAAAGGATGTTTACCTTCTTTCACTTCCCTATATTTTTTTTTTCACCTGCTGTAATATAAAGTTCTCTTCCAAGATGGAAAAAAGAAAATAATTCTTCTCATTGCTTGATTCATTTTCTATGGCTTATCAACCCTATGAGGGTTAAAGCCAGAACTATATTTAGACTTCAAGATTTTTTTTTTATTGGAGATAATGATTTACTGACACAAGCCTTACTAATTAACCCATAGTGGGGGAGGGGGATCATACCTTTCCCAAAAGTATTTGCACATAAGTGAATATAATAAACCCAGCTGTAATTGGAACTCTGCTCTCCAATTAACAATTCCAAGTCATTTTCCATTACACTACCCACATCCAAGCTTATAGCACTTGGTATTCCCAAGCATCCACCCATCTAGATACTGACCAGGCTTGACATTGTTTAACTTTGGTGATCATACAGGAACCAATGTTTCAATGTGATGTAGCCAGAAGCCTTCTTCTCATTACAATTTTTATTTATTTATTTAGAGGAGAAATTAACTCTACAACAAAAATCAATTAGCCTCCTGGAGTTACCTAAAAGAATTTGTGAAGTCTAACAGAATTAAGCCAAAAAGATCCATTTAAATTAACCGTATAATGAATTAGGCTAATTTATGTGAGTGTATTTGTTATAATTTTGTGAGAAAAAATATTAAAATTTAATTTTTTTTTCCTGCATGTTAACACTTAAGGAAATCATTTTAATCACATGAAGTCAGAAAAAAAAAAAAAAAAAAAACACACTTTAACAAGCATAAGTACTAAGAATCGTTAATGGTATATTAACAACTATTTTTATTTAGAGAGACTCAATTTTCTTCTTTGCTTTCTGAAGATAATTTAGTAGTAAATTCCTAAATTCTTTATCAAAGCTAGTTTGCATTCCCAGGTGAATTTAGAGTTTCTCATTGACATAATGCTAGTCTTACTGAATTTCAACTACCTCTTTCTAATGCCACATATAAGTATCCTTTTTTGTGTTCATTTTCTCTAAAACTTTGAGACTCATGCGATTAGTCCATGCTATTCTCAGCCTCCTTCTTTAGAATCACATTTCTGTTCAAGTCTCTTCTCCATTTGGAGAATTGTCCAGCATTCACGGCCATATAGGAGCACTGATATTACATCACAGTTCAGTAATTTTTTTTTTTTTTTTGTTTCCAATTTTCCCATTTCTTAATACTTTGCTTAACTTTTGGAAGGCATTTTTTTTTTTTACAAAATAAAGAAAAATATTAAATCCCAAAGTTCAAAGTGAACTTTTTAAGGTTAACCATTTTTAGTGTTCTTTCAAAAAAAAAAAAAAAAAAAAAAAAAAAAAAAAAAAAATTAAAATTTTAAAATTAAAAAAATAAAAAGATATTTTTTTAATAAATATATTTGTGGATTATTCTGAAAAATAAATAAACATTTCAATTAATTCACTTTTATTAGTTTTTGCAAAGACAGAAAGCCTTTTAACTCTTTAACATTTTTTTTTTTATTTATACATATTCAAGCTGTATGCGAATGAAGAAGTGTAATAGAAATACCAGATTTGAACACAATGCTAGTGTCATAAATGAACAATAAGATTTTGATTGCAAAAGAAAATTCCCACAAAAAAAAAAAAAAAAAAAAAAAGAGAAAAGATCGACCAAAGCATCTGTTTATAAAGTTCTGAAGACTGAGAGAAAAATAACCCCAAAATCTCAGTCCGAATCCTAGCAAACTTGAAGATATCAGTTGAAACTATTTCAAATTGTTTAAAAGAAATTAACAAAAAAAAAAATTTGAAAAATAGGTTCCATTTAAATTATAAAAATTCTTTAAAAAAAAAAAGAAAAAAGACAGACACACAAATCAGCATTAATCATCTTGTATGAAATTTGATTCATTTTTATTTGTACTTCTTTCATCTTTATATCAATTTCTTTTTACCAAAACTACTCACGCTATCATTCTAAATCTGAAGTTAATACATTTTTTTCTATGTTGTTATCACTTGTGATGACAAATATGAAAAAAACAAAAAAAACAAAAAAACACAGATTCAGCATAGTAACTATAATCACACAATGGCTGGATATGGATGAGGGGCTGAAACATCAACTGCACAGTCATCTAATGAGTGTTATGGCCATTATTCAATAAAACAAGGGTAATTTGATATGCCCAAACTTCATTCAAACCATGCTTATAGATATACAGACCAACTTGAAATAATGTATGGAATACTGAATCCAGTGAGAAATAGACTATCATTTGAAACAGATCACTTTTTTCTCACCCCCCACCCCACCAAGAATTTGGACCACTTTCTTACAGGCATTTCTCTAATTAGGATTTAATTTAAAAAGCTACAATGAATTTATCACTTCTCTTACTGAATGCTTAAAACAGAAGAATCATCAATTTCTACCACAGCGAAAGAAATGTAAGGGGGGTCATATTCTGTATTTTTTATAAATGTTTTCCAATTTATTTTGTTTGGTTGACAATGGCATGATGAGTAACCTGATAAAAGAATTAGATACTTTATTTCTTTGATTTTTTGTCCATAAATTGTAATGATAAAGCAAACAGATGTAAAAAAATTAACAAGAGAATCCTGCCTTTATTTGAACACCTGATCTTCAAGTAAGCAGGCAAGTGATACCATATTTTATTGAGTATAATACAATCACATATTTCTGAAGTTAAAAACGGAATAAATAACACCCTTGAGTATAATACAACCTAGTAATACGACCATCCCAATGTAAATTTTTTAAAAAGCTGTACCATATTATCCATTCAAATCTCAATGTGATATATATATTTCATTAAAATATTTAATTTTTCATGATATTAATGAAGAGAAATAAACCGGATGTTTTGCCACTGCATTTTTTGCCTAATTTTTGTTTCAAAACATTTTTTTTTCAAACTTTCAGGCAAAGGTGCTTTGTTGTAACATTAATGTTACCAAAACACGACAGATCTTGCATATTCCCTTTATTAATTTTTTCAATCAATTTTGGTGAATTTCCAGTTTTTAAACAAAAGATGTTCAATTATGTTGATTTCCAAAGACCAAATACCTTTTGTAAACAAAAGTTATCAACAACTTACGTTTTTATTATCTACTGTGCCAAGTATATTTGCAATCTTGCTGTTTCAAATAAGAGATTTTTTTAAGCTGAGTAAAAATTTCTGAAAACGTGGACTTGTGCATAATACAATCCCTCTTTTTGTCTCTAATTTTCAGTCAAAATTTCTTGTATTATACAAAAAAAATAAAATAAAATAAAATAAATACAGTATATCTATCAAGCCAGAATTATATTTATTATGCTTGAACAGAATGACAGAATACAAAATAATAAGTTAAGCAGAACACACAGATACAGCACTAATCCTGCACACAGATACTCTGACTATTGTCAAAAGTGGTGATCCATATATAAACAATCCAGTCATTAATAATGACTGCCTATTAATCATTTTCCAAGTACACCTGTCTGCCAGAGCAGCCAGCTAAACACTATTAGATACCTGCTCAACCAACAGTACCCACTTATGATTTATACTGCAACTATGCATAGTAGACCTGAGTAAGTTTCTGAGAGAGAGAGAGAGAGAGAGAGAGCATGACCAATTTTTTTTTTTTTTTTTTAAACAAGGTCAGTATGCTTAAACACTTGATTATGGTGACTTTCACAAGTATTGACAATTTCCATATAGTTCTATCTACCCAATTTCACTTACAAGACTTAGGCTAACCTGTGGTCTGGCTTTTAGGCATTTTCCAAAAGTGCTACACCCTGTGATCATCTCACCAGGCCAATATTATCAAAAAGACAAAATTACCTATAATGAGATTCAAACCCAGAAAGCAAATAACTAATCCTAACCACTTGGCCACATGATCCAGACATTACAACCTTGGAAACCTATTTTTGACAGGTACTAAGCTAGTTATTCTATAAAACTACACTTGCATACAGCTAGGGTTATATCTCCTAGACTTTTGAAATGAAACTTCAAATTTTTCAACCACACAGCTAGGTCCACAAGTACAAAAAAAAAAAAAAATAAAAAATAAAATAAAATAAAATAACTGCATGTAAGGAGGAAATGATTAGCACCTGCAGAGATATGGGATTTTATATGTTCAATTTAATATAAAAATCAGACATTAATCCTAAAATAAGTAATATCCTTGGGGAAGTGGGTGGGACATAAAAGGTCTATTACTGCTGCATAACCCAGAAAATAGAGGCACATATCATTCATAATGACAATAAGAAATTGATAAATGAAAAGATTTAAATCCACAGTTGGAGGTGAACTGGTAACTCATATATAACAATGCAAAAATCAAGTAATTTTCTGTCAAAGTTTTCATTTACCCCCTCTGACACACAAGAATTCCACATAAATACATACACAATGTTCAAATACTGCCATACTCAAATATTTTTTTATTTTAATGACTGACACTATTCCCCAGTCTTTTGAACAGGAGTAGAAGTTTATCCCTTGGTTCCTTCTAAAGTCTACTTTAACTATATACATCTAAAGTCTGCTTTAACTATATACATCTAAAGTCTGCTTTAACTATATACATCTAAAGTCTGCTTTAACTATATACATCTAAAGTCTGCTTTAACTATATACATCTAAAGTCTGCTTTAACTATATACATCTAAAGTCTGCTTTAACTATATACATCTAAAGTCTGCTTTAACTATATACATCTAAAGTCTGCTTTAACTATATACATCTAAAGTCTAACTATATAACTAAAGTATACATCTAAATCTAAAGTCTGCTTTAACTATATACATCTAAAGTCTGCTTTAACTATATACATCTAAAGTCTGCTTTAACTATATACATCTAAAGTCTGCTTTAACTATATACATCTAAAGTCTGCTTTAACTATATACATCTAAAGTCTGCTTACACTCTGAAATTTTATTTGCTATTTATTTATTTTTCAATAAGAGTAGATAGGTTTGCCTATTGCCCAGTTCACACACCTCCCCGGTCTTTTGAACAGGAGTAGAGGTTTATCCATCGTTTTCTGTTCAGGATTGAGTTTCCAGTTCCTTCTAAAGTTTTCTTTTTTTCATTCGCTTTCACTTTGAGTAGCTCCCTGCATCTTAATGGCCTTATTGCAAAATTTTGATCTGGATTTTTCATGGTATAATGTTTAATCCATAGGATTAAAAGAGAAGAGTGACATCCATTTCTGTCTGAATTTCTGAAATGTTGACTTATCATTTACACTATTTACATTTTGACTAAAGTCCTCATCTTTGTTGTTGTTATCACAATATTTCAGTCATTATACTCCCTAGCCCTCCTCAGGTGTCTGTAAATCCTGGTAACCTTCAGAGAATTTAAAACTGAACCCTTTATTCAATCTACAAGAGTAGATTATTCTCATTCCATTCTCCATGTCTCGAGATGTCTTGCCTTATTCATTTTAGTACTGCCCACTTATTGATCACTGTGGAAATAGAATCCAAGCTTGTACTGTACACCCCAAGAAATGAACCTATAATTGCTGTCACCAAATTCATGAATCAAAGCTTTGTTCCACTAGGCTATTGTCCTGTAGCATTTATATTAATAAAGCCATCTTTAAAGCATAGAGTGGAGGGGACTGTTATTTGACCACAAGATTTGACACAAGAAATAAACTTAACAAAACAAGATTTGATAGATTCAGAAATTGCACCTGGAGGTAATGGGTGGATTTTACTTGGGATTAAATTCTGTTCAAGTGCACTTTCTGAAAGCACATGTCATTATTTCCTATTTTTCTGAGGCTGTAAACTAATAAGGATACTAATTAAGGTTTGTATAATCTTTCATGGTTTTTCCATATGCATTGAAATATATGACTATATTAGTAATATAAATACAATAACAAACTTTTATTCCCAATACCAATCACGGCAACACAAAATAAAGTGGAATGTAAGGGATAAGTCAGTTTTAAGTTTTAAAGATTCAGGATTCTATATTTTTGATCTGATCCTCTCATAAATTGAACATTTTTATTGTTTTTTTTTATTTTGCTTTTCACTTATACTTATTTTCTAAATCTCAAATCTTTTCCCCACATATAAGAATTCTAAAACTACTATGTAAAGTAATGTTTACAAAAAAAAAAAAAAAGAAAAAAAAAAGAATAAATAAAAATGAAGTTTCATTTGAAAAATTAATGGCAGTAATGGTTTTTAGACAAATCATATAGCTCCTCTCAATAGCATTCTTATAGATTGTAGACGACCAAGAAGGTAAATTCAGTTTCTATTCCAGTGAAAAGTGAAGGAGCAGAAGCCACACACAACCAGCTCTCCCTAAAGCACCATGGATAAATATAATTATAATTTCTCTGAAAAGATTCATATGAATGTCTATTTTTTCCTCAGTTACTTAAAAACTTTAACTGTGCTATAAAATTTAAATTTTACAGTTGTGTTGTACTGATAAAATATTGAAAATTTTATGTTGCTTTGCATTTTTGTTTAATATTTGTTGAATATTAAACAAAACAAAATTCTATTCACCATAGAATAGTTATGAAATTTCATTTGTCAGCTTGAACATAAAATTCTACTGTATTTCTCTGTCACTAAAAAGAGTCCACTGTATGCAGATGAGAAATTTGCTGATGTCTATGTAGTGGATTTCTGGTCATGTGGAAAACTGTTACACAAAAAATAAAATAAAATTTATATGATTACTCTGTGTATTTATATATGGTTTAATGGTAAAATTTCATAATTAAGAGGAAACCAACTTTAAAATGTAAACAAATTGAAATTTGTATAACTCCAAGTATAATATTTATTCCTCATAAATAAAAAAAAAAAAAATATTCAAATTTATTGAGGTCCAAAAATATTTTGTAAGGTGCTTTACTTTTATGACATAGAAGTTCATTTTTGTCCAGTTTTTTTATACCCACATGAAAAGCAAAATAAGGAAAAAAAAAAGGGAGAGGGGTTTTTTTTTAGCAGGTGTTTTTAATTTTAAAGGGACAAGGGTTGTGGCAGGCAGCAAATAAACAAAAAGTAAATATAGACAACAACAAAGGGAAAATGCAACAAAACTCAAAGGTTTTCCATTACATTACCATTTTAAACATTTTTTTCATGCTTATCAAAAGCTTAATAATCTAACTAATAACCACTAGTAGTTGTGAACTGTAAAAACATAAAATTAGGTCTTCTCTATAAATACTATTTATTGAGAAGACCTAATTGTTTTGTATGGTATTTATTAAATACCATACGATTTTTGAGAAATTATTTCCTAAAAAAGGAAACCTTGTACTCTAAATATTAATTACATATTCTCTATTTACTCTTGAATCAAGTATTTTATATATAATTTTGTTTACTTCTTATATAGTAATATATGCCACACCTGTCAAAATAAAAAGTTTATCTAAGATGATATTTGGGTAATTATACTAATTTGACTGATAAGGTTTTATCATTCAATTTACATCCTTCCTAGTAAAAAAAAGTATTTTAATTCATATTAGCAAAAGTATGCAACGTCCACTTTTTCTTTTATCTATTCATCAATTTAACTCCCATATTTTAATGATTTATTAGTGATTTCTTTTGTTGTTTTTGCTATATTCATTAAAAAAAGATTATGATCCAAAAGATACTTTCATTTTTTAAATTAAAACTACTAGAAAAATTGTCTACAAGTACAGCCATTTACTGCTATACCATTGATAGTGCACTACATGAAGCTAAAGATAAACTCTAGTGACCCATTAACTATATGTAAGTATATCATGTGTACTTTAGAATATGTCAAAGCCAATCTTCTTTAAAAAAACATTCTTAGATAAGTAAATATATGCAAGACAAGTCCATAGAAGTGACTATAATGTGAATGCCTTGGGTACCATAGTCTGATAAGGGAGATTTCATTTCAAAATCACTAACTTTAATCAATGCTTTTACTTTTTGGTAGCATTAGCAACACCAGTAGAGGAAGTCGAACTGGACTACAGAGTTCAAATTTTGACCAAATCTGTTTCCTTCATGACAAACTAATGCCCTTATAAAAAGGGCATAAAATCTATCTTTCTCCATCTATGGACTAAGAACAGAGCAATTGGAGCTCTTTAGTCTTGGAAGGGTATCTGTCTAAATAAACAACTTTGAATTCAGAACACCAGCCCAAAGAAGGATAGGCTCCATTAGAATATCTTACCTTAGATACACCCACTGCTGCTATGGCTGCAGTACAGGTGTTGTCCCTAATGGCTTATGAAACATGATCATGATATTAGTGATCATTTTTACTTTAATAATTATAAATCATATAATAAATATATAATTAGTTGTTCTAATCATGAGTCCAAAAACAGTGATACTGATAAAATGTTAAATGATCAGTTAAATATTATGCTTATTTTGCTGAATTACTGATGCTAATTTGTTCATAATAAAGCACAAGAAAGAAAATTTGGCCTCATTGAATTATCATAAATCCCATAACCCATTATGGTCATAGGGGCACCACATGTACTCCAGTCATAGTAGCAGTGGTCTACCTTGGGCAAAATAGCCCAGCCCTCTCCAGGCTGGTTTGAATTCAGAGTTTTCCTTTTCCTAGACTATATGCCAATCAAGGCTATAGACCCCAGTCTACCCTGCTATTTACCCATAACTGGGAGGGGAGAGAAGATACCTTTCTCAAGGGTATTAGCACGTAAGTGAATGTAATGAACTTAACTGGAATTTGAACTTTGTTCTCTGATCCCTCAATCCAAGCCACTATATTACTGTGCTTTGAATTATACAAGCTGCATTGCCTACTTCCAACTAGTGTCAAACTATAAAACTGCACATTTGAAGTCAAATGTCATTCAAGGTTAAGTATGTTTAAGAACCCCTTTTAATTGGGGATTAAATATTACATATAGTTACTCCCAGTCAAATGATAGAGGAATTTTAACTGAATAAGTGCAAAAGTATAAATAAAAATCCATAAAATAAACATATCTAAAAATATTAAAATTTGTCTAAAACTTATCTTACTACAACTGTTGAGTTGACCAAAGATTGTTCAATTTATTAAGTAAATTTTCTAAGTAAGCAAAGAAACTTTTGGCCATCTCAATATATATATATATATATATAACAATAAACGTGCAATCAATTTACAAATACATGAATTATTCACACAAAACTAATGCAAAGGTTAATGATTTAAATGGCGAGACATCCATCATCGCAAACAATTCAAATAGTATACAAAAACCTCCAGATCCGTTATGAATGAATTGATCCTTGTTTATATAAATTTCTGCCGTATTAGTTATTTTTACTACAAGCTTTCGTCTGTTCCTACAGACATCTTCAGGTATAGAATAGATGTTGTTTTTTTGTTTTTTTTCTCTTAGTAATAAGAGGACAACGAAAATATATGTGTTGTTGTATCCGAAAATGCTATTGAAAAGAGTTATTGGTTTTGGAACGCGCCAAAGCAACGCTGAGTTTGATTTTAAATTTTTAAAGTGTTTGCGTTTATACCAAATATGGTGATGAACAAATTTTTTACTGGTAAATTTTTCTGTCAAAGTGGCATGAACTATATTGTTCAATAATTAAAGTAATGTCACCATATTTGATGGATGTCTCGCCATTTAAATCATTAACCTTTGCATTAGTTTTGTGTGAATAATTCATGTATATATATATATATATATATTAAATCAGTCTGAAGGGATAAGATCAATAAGATGATTTCTGTTTTTACCAATATAGTCCATACATTAAACAATCATCTTGTTTATTTTGCACTTTTTATTATACCTTAAAGCTTTTTGCAAAAATAATTCAAATTATAAACTGTATTCTCATCCCCCAATTTTTTTTTTTTTTTTTATTAGGTAATTCTGAATAAAGTGGTTGACATAAAAATGAAAGTTGGCTGCATAATTCTTTTTTTTCTAAATAGTTCTAAATTTGATTCATCTTTTGAACTGAAGAATATTTACCAACAAAAACTTTGAGAAGCTTAGTTTTATATCAAAAATCTATTTAAAAAAAAAAAATAAAATAAAATAAACTCCTTAAAATGAAGAAAAAAAAAAAAAAGCATTAAAAAGCAATTGTATCCTATGAGGAGCAACAAGAAAAAAAAAGCTAAATTAAGTAAAAGAAAATCAATATTTCTAATAATAATGTTGATTACAGCAATAAGTTAAAATTTACCCAACCTTACCAACTTATATAATTTAGTAATTACTTCTAATTATTATAGCTTTCTTTTCATACCGACATTATGAACTGTCAAGTATGTACATAAAGTGTTCCTCTTATCACAACCATAATGACAGCTTTCAAAAATAAACTAACACAAAAGTCAGCCATCTCATAAAATGTATTATTACAAAATAAATAATTATTACTCCAGCACATGAAAATTTTATAAACATAATTATTAGGCAATTTGATTGATATCAAAAAATATTCTTAAAATATTTGATTGCATTTAAGCACTGGTTTGTGTTTTGTAATATCTGAGAATGCATTTTTAAATTAACATAGACTTAGGCCATATGTTACTTTAAAAATGCATTCCAGAGCAAATTATTTGCAAATATTATTTACATTTGGATATATATACTCATTTTTATTGTTATTATCACATTTTGGCCATAGTGCTTTCTACCCTTCTTCAAGTGTCTGTTGATCCAGGTAATCTTCAAAGAATTTTAAAGAACTTTTGTACTGCCCAGTTATTGCTCGACCTGCTTCCGGAGTTTAATCAGACAGGAATTATAAGAGATTTACCTAATACAGTAACATAAGGAACTATTTTTGTTGCCAATATATTTCCGGTATAATTCAGTAGTGAACTATTCATAAAGTAAATAGTAATTCACTAGAATGCCAAGTAAGTATTAAACCACCAAAGTTCTTCAAGATAATTTCTATTCTGCAGCTTGAACTGGAAATTTCAAAGACATTTTTATAAAGAATAAAAAAAATATAGATTAACAACATTAAGAGAAATTATATTTACATAAATAAGGCTTTAAAATATGCAACCCATTTTAAAGATATTTCTTCTCTTCAATATTTTTTTTATTTGCACATTAAATTTTGACTTTCTCTGAACAAAGTAGAGAGAATTAAATGGAAAACCCTGTGCCCACCTGCAACAACCACATCAACAGAAAAAAATGTACAAAACGTGCAGAGACTTGAATGTATTCACCTTGCTGGCTCGATGTCGACGCTGACAGGCCACGAATGCTCTGGGAGTACATACTAACTGAACTCATGTGGAAGTCCAGACACTCCTGTCGACAGCGGTTGTGAACTTCCACCAACTGGTAAAGGAACAATAACAACACATCAATAATCAACATTTTCTCATCAGTACCTTTTTATTATATAGATACATAAAAAATATATTCTTATATCAAAACGATCAGAACATGATTTGCTCAATATTCAACAAAAATATTATAGAATATAGCACAGATTTCTAAATTTGAGTATATGCAAGACTTAAAAAGAAAAAAAAAAAACATCAAAAACATCACCTGTATGACTCGTATGAGAACTACTCAGTCTTATAGGAAGTCAAGTGCTTGTCTCAGAAGCCACTGAAAGTGAATTCAATTCTTGCTAAGTGTTCTAAAATTGTAGTGTTGTGCCAAAGTTGGGTTAGAGTCATATACAATAATGGCATCCCAAATTTCCAGGAACCAGTTCTATGAAGGCAGGTAATCTTAAGAACTTATTCTGCTTTTCAATCTGAGAATGGAAAATCACTTGATACTATCAAAACTAAACTATTTTGATAATAGAAAACATTTATTTATTAAGATATTTCCAGATTAAGATTCATATTTCTGATCAAAAGTAGGATGCTTTTTAACTTGAGTGTCACCAACTGTGTTAAGATTTCTTAGCCACATTTGAACTGAATTGCTGCAGTCCCAAAAATCGCTTTCACCCATTTTTTTCTAGACAGCTACCATTACCTATGTCTTTCTTTTACTTTTTCTTCTCCCCCACTGACTGCTGATTATTATTGTAGTAGGGGAAATGTGTCTATTATAGTTTCACTATGTGCGAGCATAGAGGTAACTAACATTTTACCTAGACCATTGGCTATCAATATACAAGGTTATTTTGGATAATCCAACAACCAGTTCACTAAGCTTTTATAATTTTAAGAATCAGTTTGTGCAAACTGGTAGGATGCTACCACTGCTTATATACCATATGAGATTTACTTTTCTTTTTAAATACAGCTCCAAAAAAATCAGTAAACTAATACTGACACACAAGTTGACAGACTAGTTCCCAAAAGTGCCCATAAGGGAATATGTGATTAAATTAGGATTACAAAAAAGAATATTTAAAAATTATTTACAAGTACAGTTGAATGATTACTTGAATATTATGCTTTTTCCTGAATATTCCTTGCCAGATTATAAATGCATTGTGTCCTATTATTAAAATATACCTATGTAAGTATAATGGTTATTAATTTCTTTGGGAAAGGCATGAATCCATCTCTTCTCCCTCAGGCTTTGAATTAAATAGCAGAGTAAACTGGACTCTCAAGCCTTCAGTGACAGCCAATCAACAAAAAAGTCAACTGTGAATTCATGCCCATAGAAAAGACAATAGGGAAACCAATCCCTTATCTTTCTCAAGAATCATGGTAATTCATAGATAAAAACAGAAATAGGAGAGTCATGACCACCTATGTCCTCAAGAGAGATGACATTTTTAAAAGGAAATCTAAAAGAAAATACTGCCAATTGTTATTCCCTAATAAAGTCTATACATGAACAAAATGTAAAACAAATCTTATGACTCATCTGCTTCTACTTGAGACAAGCAAATTGACTTCAGAATTCAACATCTTTTTAATTAGAACAATAAAAATCAATATAGTAATATGATCAGTTGCAATATTAAAAAGCTTAAATATTTTAAAGAGATTTCCAAAACACATGCATACACTTTTAAGTATTTCTTTACAAAAAGTATTAATTTGGTGATGAAATTTGATTGTTTATATTATTTACAATTAAATTATTGTCCTCATCTTTGTTGTCATCATCACAATGCTTCAGCTGTTGTACTGTCCAGCCTTCATGAGGTGCTTGTCAATCTAGTTAACCTTTGGGGAATTTCAAACTGAACACTTTATTCAATCTACAAGGTAGATTATTCTCATTCTTCATGTGTAAGGATATTTCCTCTAGTTCTTATTTAGTATTGTTCAGTTATTGTTCACCCTGTTTCCAGTGTGTAAGTTTGCACTACCTGGCCTAGGGATTGAATTCATAATTACTATGTCACTTAATTCACAAAATGAATATTTTAATTCACCAATCTTTTTTTTTTTCAGAAACTGACCCAGATTGATAAGCACCTGATGAAAGCTGGAGGGTACAACAGCTGAAACCTTGTGATGCTAACAACAAAGATGAGGACAACAGTCCAAATGTAGATAATGATAACGCCTCATGCCAGAAATTCAGACACAAGCTGGAATTGCTTTATTTTATAATTAACAATAAGCCTTTTGCAAGATGACATCAGATGAATACTGACCAACACTTTTCATCTTAACTGCATATCCAGGATATAAATACCAAATAGTCACTAATTGGATAGATGCCTCAAAACAGCTTATGGCTTGAAACACCTGATTTCTCTTAATTATCAACTTCAAAGAACAGAACTTATTTTATAAAAAAATATGCTTATTCTCAATCATTGTCAAAGCCTTGTACTAACTGATGAAACAGTAAAGGAATATTTATATTTACTAGCATAATAAAATTACCAGTCTGGGCACCCTGTGAGGATCAAACTCACGAGTAATGACATGCAAAACCAGGTTGCTAAATATTGCACCATAATCAAGGCACCCAAGGAATGTTTATAAATATTAGAACATGATTTCATTTAGAATTTCTCACACACACTTTTTTCTTTTTACAAATTAAAACTTTTTGTATGTGAATATATGATGGGTCATAAAAGTCAAGAGTGCCAATTTATATTTAGTTGTTTTACCAGAAGCCAGGAAGGTGATCCTTAATATAGAATTTCATTGGTCTTTAACCAAGCTTGTATGTATGTAGAGATAGATAGAAAGAGTGTGAATACAGTCCCCACACAGTGTTAATTTCTGTCAGTTCCACCCCTTAAGAAACTACCATGATAGTCTGATGATGTGGTGTTGATTTCTGGGTTTGTCTAAACTGTTTATACCTACCAGTACTATCCTCAATACATAGCAATTTTCACTAATAAATATAGAACATTCTAAACATACATTTCATGGCATATTAGGTAGGTACCTCCAATATTTTGCTGAAAAAACAGCATACCATAATGAAAAAAAAGACCCCAAACTTAATAAAAACAAAGTTTTGTCAAAGTATTTTTTTTTATAATTTTATTAAATTTTTAATCCTTTCTAGCACATTCAAAATCTTTGTTAAAAATCTTGTTTTTCTTGTGTTGGCAGCAGCACCAAAGATTAGTATAGGAAATTTTAGCATCTTTTTTGCAGAAAAAAATAAAACAGATTTTAAAATTCTTGCAAAAAAAAAAAAAAAAAAAAAAAAAAAAAATCAAATTTTAGTGAAATTTTCAGGATTTATTCACAAATGAATTAAATTACTTTTTAATTTTTTTTTTTTAAGAAAATCTTGGTAAAAATATTTTATTTTCACATCTGTTACTACTCTTACTTAATGAAATTTCCAGAAATTAAAATTCAACCAACTTCATTTTTATATTAGTTAAAAGTAGGACTACTTTGAGAATTTCAATCAATTTTTTTTTTTTTTTTTCAAACAGAAACACCATTTACTGAAAATATGCTCTGAATCATGAAATGAAAAATGCAATAAAACTAAGAAACTATTTAATTAAAAAAAAAAAAAAAAAAAAAAGCTTTTAATTGATTTTATGAAAAAGATTTAAGGAAATTATTGTCTTAGGAAAAAGTTTTTCAATGAATAATGAATTTTTACAAAATTTTTCATTTTTTTTTTTTAAATTTTAATTAGAATAATTTATTATTACATCGTAAAATACTGTATTAATTTTAGATGATATTACTAAGTAAAAACTATATTTACTAATAAATGCAAAAGTTTAGTAAACATGGCATTTTTTTATATACAGACAACCATACACAACATTATCAGAAAATAAGAGCAATAACTATAGTAAATTTACAGCCAAAAATATTTCAAATAAAACATTATGGAGAATATTTTCTCAAATTTTTAAGATTACCGAGTACTTAAAAATTATATACAAGAGGCACTAACATTAATTCAGTTACTTTTTTAATGCCTAAAGTCCCCATAAAACAACATTAGATAAATATCAATCTGTCATGAATTTGTCAAAACCCAGCATCTTAAATAAACAGCTACTGCCGAGTTGAAAAAAATGAATTTCCACAATATTTTAAATTTAAAATAAATAATTTTTTTTTTTTTAAATCAGATTAATTATACTTTAAATTAGCTAATGCTCCTCAAATAAAGTTTCAGGAAATTATTTTATTTTTTGAAGATTTTTTAATAAAGAGAATTACATTCTTTTTCAGTGGGAAAAAAAAAAAAAAAAAAAAAAAAAATTCCAATTTTTTAAGTTAGTTTTGAAATTTTGCTTATTGGAAATATTAAATTTAATTTATTAACTTGAAATTAAAAACTAAAAATAAAACCTAAAATAAAAACTTGAAGATTTTTAATTTATAAAAATTCATTTTAAACCTTCAATATTGCAAATTAGTGGGAGGTACCCAATGTGTCATTTTAAGTTACAATTAAAACCTAAAAACACTTGCACGTTATAAACAAAATTTTTGACATCACTCAAAACAGGTCTCTCTGTGCTGTGACAAAGAAATTTTCAAGAGTTAACATGACAGTCAATAAGCTTCAAAATTTAAAGACTGCAATAACAGGAATAAATTTTATCTCAGCAGTTGAATTTCCATACCAGTGTTTTTTGTTTGTTCCCCCCGCCCTTGTGATTTAAATTTTATAACTTAACTTTCTTCTTAATAACTTTCTTCCTTTATGTTTTGAAGATTTTTAGTAAAGAGAATTTTAACTTAAAAGGTGAGGGGACATAATACAGAATAGGGAGTGAAATATGCGCGCACACACACAAATGTATGTTTAGATATTCACACAGCTTATTCTAGCAGTCATCATAACAGAGTACACTGTGAAAACTGACCTTGCAATGACCTATGAAACTAAATTGCTAACCATCAGTCGCCCAAGTAAATGTATTTTGACGAATTTCTGGGGTTTCACTATAACATATTAGTCAATATGAATTAATTCAACTCGTATACTGAAAAATGTCTTGTCATTTTTGACACTCCATGTGTGTTTGTGTGTAGGTGAGCACAAAGAAACATGTATATTATTTTTAAAAAGCAAAATATAACCTGAAATGTTAAAAAAAAAAATCATTTCATGAATTAAAAGATTGAAATAACATGACTCCTGCAAAAAAAAAAAAAAAAAAAAAAAAATTCAAAATAACAATTTCAAAATCCCCAAAAGAAGTTTTTAAAAATTAACTCTGTAAATACAAATTGAAAAATAAAAAGAAACAATGATTAAAATTTCATTTTCCTTCATTTCCAATGCACATTCTTCATTCCTTCATTTTATACATAATGAAAAGCAAGAAATAAAAAAAAAAAATGAATACAAGATTGCAAGAGAAATTTCAGATTTTACCTTTCATTAAAAATATCCTGCATAGCCAGTTAGTAAGGAAAATTCTTGCTTCTTCAAAACGGTTTTTAGACTTGAGCAGAGAACAATGCACAAGAATGGAATTTGTATGCATCCACACTTTTCAATCTGTGTGTGTGTGTGTGTGTGTGTGTGTTTTTATATACACATCTGGATAGACCGATGAATGGAGGAAAATTCTGAATATTTATGTAATCAGAGTTCCTATAATAAACATTGAATAAAATTCTGACAATTCCACTGAAATTCCGTTTTTGGAACATTGTGTAACAGTCATACAATACTAAGTACACAGCTATGCCAGAACATAGCTAAAAAGACAGAAAAAACAGACTTTTATGAAAATTTTACTAATCCTAGAAAACAGACCACAAATAATATTTAGCATTTATTTTCAACAATTTTCAATCTAAAAAACATATAATAAAAGATAGCATTCAATGCATTAGAAAATTCCCTGATATTAAGCTAAAATTCTGATAACTACTGATTTAACTTTAAAAAGAAAAAAAAAGTTACTAATTTTTTTTCAATTCCCTGTTTTCCAGATTGGATGTGAATCCTGCACAGAGATACTACTTTGGATGTAAAAATTAACTGCTAAAACACACACACATATATATATATATATATATATATATATATACACACACACACACAGAATTGGTGCATATGGAATAAATTCCAATAACCAACAAATACTATTCTTGAAAGAGTGCTCCATACAGAGTAGAGCAAATATAATCATTTATTCGAAAATTATAACATAAACATGTTATAAAATCACTACCAAAATAGCGAATTTTGTTTCAACACTTCTGGTGTCTTATCAAGTGATGATGTTCAACACCATCACTTGATAAGACACCATCACTTGATTTAGTTTTTTTTTATACAATTTATCATGTGATCTAATAATTTTTTTTCTTTTCAGATGATAAATTATATAAAAACTGTCTGAATATTTTTTTTTTCCCAAACGCTTTTGGCTATACATTTAGCCATTTTCAAGGATGAAATATTTTAACTGTTAAATAAGAAATAGTTTGTTACATGTATGTATTTATATGTTGCTTTCATTTTTCAAGACACAGTCAAGATATTGTGTCTATGTTCATAGTTGATATTACTGAGTGTTTGTTTTTTTTTTTTCTTATTAATAAGGCTTCCACTATTTTTAGCCTTTTTTCACATGTAGATGATGCTATTATATTTGTGTTGTCAACAACTATGTTACGAATAGTGTCCAGTAGGTCTCCATGAGTATTTAAATGAGACCTAATTGAGCTATGGTCAGAAACATGTAGAGTGAGTCTTCGTGCCAAACATGTAGTATAGCCTATATAATTATTTACGAATTTTAATTGATCAGGAATACAATTCCTTAATGGGCATTTAAATAATATTGGCCCTATTTAATTTTATTCTAAGAGGTGAATTATTATTTTTAACTATAAAGTTAGAGGTTTTAAATTTTTGTAATAAATAATTAATCTAATTTTCTTTGCTTTTGTGTGCTGATTTCACTTCCAATTTTAATATTTCTGGTCCTTCAATATTTCTGTGTATTGCCGGTTGTCCTCTTTCGCCATGAAAGAATCCTACCAAGTATTCATTCCATCTCTGAAATATTCTTTTTCACTAATATCAATGTCCCATCCTTGGATTTTATGCATCCTGTCGATGAGCATCTCTTATTCTATTAGTTCTCTTATTTTTTTATGCATATCTGTAATACTCATTCTTTCCATTTCTACACTTTTTGCTGAGCCATTCCTCTTTAGTTCACCTGCATTTGTTGCTAATTTCTTTGTGCAATGTCCTATATTCTGTGCCATGCCTTGGCATTGTTTTCTGTCTCCTTTTCATCATATTGAGAATTTCATCTGACATCCATTCTAGTTTTCTTTGTAATGATCTTTATTGCTGATGTTATTGAAGCTTCTCTTAATGTGTTCATTTTGATTTTCTATTCACATTTTGTTCATTGTTTCTGCTTTTAACACTTTCCATATATTTATCATTTACATTCAAGAGTCTGTCATATTGCAATTTAGGTGCTGCCCTGGTACTTTTTCAATTTCTGTAATTTCACTAAGTTTACATCTCACTGGAAAGTAGTCACTCTCACAGTCAGCATTTGAATAGGCAGTATAAAATTGTATTCCTGAATCTTTTATTGATAGTTATATAGTCGCTTTAAAAATAGACATATCAGACTTAAAAGATTGTGTATGTGTTCATTTTTCATTGGGAATTTCAAACATAACTGCTTCAAAGGAAAAATCTGAAATAACCATTTTGACTAAAAGATGTGAGCATCAATCACTAAATACAATTATCTCTGAGGCCAGAACATATGCTTAGTGTCACTGTTATTGTCAGGAAAAGTTAAATTTACTGATTCAAGTTCAAATTCCTGTCTATTCTGTTGTGTTCCATTTTGCACTAATGCTCTTGGAAAAAAGCTATGGGTTAAATAACAGGATAGACTGAGCTCAGTAGTCTTGAATGACAGCCAGTCTAGTAAAAGAATTACTCTGAATTGAAAATTATGAAGAAGGCAATGAGAAAACATTCCACTCTTTCCCAGGAAGTCATAATTCACAGATAAGAGAATTTGTGAAGATCCCTGATTGCCTATGTTCAAAGAGATAAAAAATGAAAATTATTGGGGGGGGATCCTTTTTTTTTAAATATTTTTTTTGCAACACATTACTTTAGCTTTGTTAACCAAACCAAATCTACAATTCATAATGTCTATAAAAAGAAATAATTCAATGAAAAATTTATTAAATAATTAAAGGAAAATTATCAGGGATACATCAGTCTGGAGATTTCTACCTTAAGCCATCTGTGTAATATATATATATATATATATATATATATATATGTGTGTGCTGATGTGTAATAAAACAGTGTGGACACATGACAACAGAAGTACAGTGAAATCAAGAGTTTGTTTATAAAACAATTTTAAAACACTTTCAACATGTTAGTTGATGAAGTGATATAACCATGTTATTGTTTTCACACAAACCCAGATTCAACAAAGTGTTTCAGTATACTGGAACACAAAGTCAGCAAGATATGCTGACATCTATAATTTATTTTTGGAGACACTATTTCCCATGATGCTCCACTCATGTAAATGCTAATCAATAAGAAAAATAAGAACAAGAAGCAATGCACAATTGCCAGTTTTTCTACCTCCATTCAAAAAAAGAATACATCAATAACCAGACTACTATTGAAAAGAGTCATTTAAAATATACTATAGATGTGTGGTTTTGGTGTGTGAATATTTTAGAGACATGCCCAAAGTGAACTGAGAAGGATGTGGCAAATAATAATGTTCAAGAGCATAGAGATAAAAAAAAAGATATACAGAGAAGTATCAGTACACAGATGTTTGTGCTGTATATGTATGCAATAAAGACAATAATTCTGGTATGGTAGTTCAATAATGCACAAGAGGATGTCTTAATATAGCAGCTAGCAGTAGCAAGAGCAGCAGCAGTTGGCTTCATAGTCAAAGATATTATCATTATATTGGAGATATAGTACTAATTGTTATAGCCAAAGTAGCACTGCAGGCACTGAGTAGATGGTCAATATTAATTTCAGTAGCTCATTCCCATTAATACTGAGTTTATTAATTTAACCATTAACATCAAGAAAAAAAAATCTGCCCAGATTGCACTGGTCAATAGTTTAATTAAACCAGATTATAAAAACAGCTTATTAAACCTATACAGTTTTGGGTTATCCCACTTGGCACTAGGGGTGCTCCATAAGCCTATTAAAAAGATGCACATTTCTCTCCCTAGCCACTTTTACAAAAAAAAAAAAAAAAAAAAAAAAAACGGCCTTGTGCCACATCCTGCCTTGCAGGGCGGTAAGGTAAATCACCTTCTACAGCTTTTCAACTCTGGGCTTAAGATGAAGTTTTCACGTGGGTAAAGTGTTCCCCCACTGGGGAATGTTCATTTCATGGTTCTTTTTCTCTCTTTCTTTCTCTCTCTCTCTCTCACACACACACATAAGCAAACAAACATTTTTATAGCTAGTTTCATGTTTTTTTTTTTTTCTCTTTTGTCACATGTAATTCCTTTTGTAAATACATGTATTGCTGTTTGTTTTATATGTTTTGTTGTAACAATTTTTACTTGGACCCACTCAGTCTGACATTATTGTTTGTGGGATAAGTTTCCCAAGAGCCCATAAATAGTTGCTAAATATTTAAACACAAAAGCATCCCACAACACAATAAAAGTTCACTAAAGCAAAAAATGAAATTTTAACATTTTAAGTTTAAAACTTAAAAATTAAAACTTTAGATTTTCATTCTTTAAGCTATCAACCATGTTAAGTATGAGGTTTTTATTTATCTATAAAGACAGTTTCTATTATAGTTTTACTAACATATTTTCAGTTTACTCACAATTTTAATTTCCGTCTACATTTTAAATATTCTATCATAAATTATAAAGCATAATCAAAACGCTATCAGTCAACTAGATTATATGTTCCTGTACCAACAAACTAATCACTTTGCATCTCTTTAATACAAATTTTTACCGCCGTAAAAATCTATAAAAATAAAATGGTAAAAAAAAAATAAATAAATATAATAAAATGGTTAAAAAAAAAAAAAAAAAAAAAAAAAAAAAAAATCAAATTGTACAAAGTAAAGAGCTGTTTATATAATAGGTTTGAATTAAACATTTCCCATGTCCTCCAAAAATTATCAGCTTCAGTATTAATGGGAAGAGCCAACAGAAACTCGTTGTGCCGTTCATAATCTTGAGGCATGCAAGATATTAGTAACAAAGCTATCTTGATAAATTTCTTGTCAGAATCGGAATAGCATTGACAGTGTAGCGGGCACAAGGCGAAGTATACAAGGGTCGACAACTCCAGTCGACCAAAAGTCAACCTGCAGTTGCTTCCCCTGGAATAGCCCGGAACACCAGTTGATCGACGGCTTCGGTATAGAGGCTGGCTGACACTGCTACCATCATAATCCACGCTTGTTGTTCTTTCTCTAAGACGGCAGGAAGCTGAAAAATGACAATACAAACTAACATCTACAGCATTAATAAGCAGTGAGGTATAAGTATTAACGTCACTTCAAATTTTTAAAAATAGAAGTGATAGTCATGATTCGTGAGGCTTATCAGGAAAAAAAATTAATGAAGTGCACACTTGTAGATTTGGCGCTTTTTTTATTTATTTATTTATTTTTTTTTTAAATTGTAGTGCCTTACTCGTTCAATAAATAACTCAAAAAAAATTTACATACGTAAAAATCGGATTTCTCTGTATAGTGAGGATTTAGATTCAGTTGCTGAATTTTATGAACAAGTCTTGCATAATATAACAATAGTAACACTCTAATGTTGTTCAAGTTTATTATTTTATAATTGAATTCCAAACACAAATGATTACTTCTTGTTTTTGAATTATTGGCGATTTGGTCAATTAACAAGACTTGTGAAAGTAATTCAGTTCCTTTGTCATTCAATAATAACTGGTTCTAAATTAAAATACAGGGATAAAACAAAGCCACCTACCAAAAGTCAGTTAAAATTAAACTCTAAGCATAATTATCTGAAGAAATCTAATTAAAAAAAAAATAATTTAAAAACATCACATTTTGCCAGATAAAGTAGCAAACTATTCCATTCAATTTTGGCATACTGATTACAGTAAATACTCAAAATACTATTTAAATTTGTTTCATATTTCCTTTTGATACAATCTTGCCCCAAAAGCAACAAATAGTCAGTTACTAATCCCAACCTTTAACATAAAATCACAATAAATTAACAAAAAAAAGGATATGAACACATTTACCCCAGAGTCTGTCTATATTTCTGAGATGAGGTATTATGTACATTATTCGGACTATTGTCCTCATCTTTGTCACCATATTTATCACAACGTTTCGGCCGTTGTACACTCCAGCCTTCTTCAGGTGGTTGGAATGTCGAACTGAACCCTTTATTTCGCTCACCGGGGTAGACTGTTCTAGTTCTACGTGCCATGTTTGATGGATGTCAGTTATCTCCTGTTAATTTCCCTCTGAACACCTTTATCCACTGTGCCATGTGTCCTTGAGGACACATGGCACAGTGGATAAAGGCGTTGGTTAGATCCAGTGACAGGACCCAAAGAGTGTGAGTTCAATACCCGGTTAAGGCAGTGAAGAACTTTCAGAGGGAAATTAGCAGGAGATAACTGATAACTGACATCCATCAAACATGGCACATGGAACTAGAACAGTCTACCCCGGTGAGCGAAATAAAGGGTTCAGTTCGACATTCCAACCACCTGAAGAAGGCCAGAGTGTACAACGGCCGAAACATGATAAATATGGCTACAAAGATGAGGACAATAATCTGAATAATGTAAATAATGTACATTTACCCCAGATATAAAAAATGAAAGTCTCAATACTATCAATTAAACATTATTCATGTGAATAATGACATCATAAAAGGCATAATCCAGTGACCAAACAATATCTTTTATTTTTTTTTATAATTAATAAAATAAATAATTAGAAAAAAATGAACAAAGCTTTAGGCAGCTTTGTGCCTGGATATACAAAAATACTGTACATAACATTGCCATAATTGGGTTGCAAAATCTTTCTAAAATACTAACGATGATGATGGGGGATTGTTTATATATGCATTAGTAATTTTGAAACTCTCATGGTCACTCCTTGTTGTAGCGGAAGGGCTTCTTTGGTTCAATGACCGAGAATGATGCATGACCAACCAAATATGAGAGTTGTGTATCATCCAATTCCATAATTCCTCACATGAATACTACATATACAAAATGTGGCCTGCAACTGACATGGTCATTATAATAACAGAAAATTACCTTAGTACAAGTGAAAAACTTTCCTCTACCAAAATATTTTTAGCTTCTATACTGTTCTATATTGAATTTACCAAGTTATCCACTAATACGTGACTGGCTGAAACTTTCTTTCATGGTGGAAACCCTATCCAGATTATAAAAAATTGAAACATTTAAGATGCAAACAAAATAATAATCCATTTGGTATCATAATGTAAAAACCTTGCTCTGAGACTGAATGAGAAGTAGCAACATGACAAAATTACCCTAGTTATTCATTGGTAACTATTTCTTATTACTATAAATATAACATTTATAGTAATATGTTCAGAAGAAATAATGTCAGATAGTAAAAAAATCTGCTTACACACACATACATATATATATATATATATATATATATATATATATATATATATAGGCAACTCTATAAAATTCCTGAACACTGAAAAAGTGAGCAAAAAGGCAATGAAAAATAAAAATGCCAAATTCCTTTGTGACATGAAGATGCAAACAGTTAAGATAGTGGAATACTCTAAATCAGACACTAGTTTTTGAGAAGAGATCTTGCAAGATTATAGACATGGTTTGATACAAGAATTGTTAAAAAAGAAAGTGGACAAATATCAGGAATTGAAATAGTGACATGGCTGTATTCCCCAGTTATAGGTGTTTCAAGTACTATCTCTTAAAACTTCCATATTTGGTTTCATATAACCATCCCAAAGACCTACTTTAAAACTCTACAAAAAGTCTCTCTAATAAGAATAGTGAGGACCTTGGGGTTGTGGATAGCATCTTTATGTTTAGCTGAACAGAACCAGCTATTTTGTATTTTTAAACTAGAGATGAAGATGTGGTGAGGTGATAATGATAATAGTAGTAGTAGCAGCAGCAGCAGTAGTTGTTGTTGCTATTATTATGATTATAGGACCAGAAATGATCAGTGTACTCCGTAAAAATTTTTACTATTTTTTTTTTTGCCTGGAAATTACTAACATATAATTATACACGTATGGGTTAAATTTACTTTCATTGTAAAATGAAAACAAAATATTGTTTAGGAATAGCAAAATATTTCAACCTGATTCCAGCATTTGACAAATGACTTTCTATTTTTTTTTTTTTTTAAAAAAAGGTTAGTTGTTTCTAATGAAGATAAATGTGTAAAAAGATCCATCATTTCCTTTACCCAATTAAAAAATTCCTTATGCATTTTTTTTTTTTGGTTTGATTGCCAGCTCTGCAGCAGAAACATCTTCAAACTATAATTTAATGACAAACCGATATATTCATGTGAAAAACACGTTAATTTCAGCTTCTAATGCTTGTTTTTATTAGAACTAGTTACAATAACTTATTTGTTAATGTGAAATTTTATTATGCAACTATCATTGTTCATCATATATATATATATATATATATGTATATATACACACACACACACACACCATGTAAATATATATGATAGTAGAAGACAAATAATTTGAAAAAAGAAGACAACTGAAACTAAAAGTAAGTAACAAAAAAAAAGTTTCTGGTATATGTGTAACATGATGTAAATTTTGAAATTATAGAAAAATTAATTTTACTTTCATACATGCTTAATATGAACTTCATAGTCTATTCAATTATTAAGAACACATCAATAAGTAAGGTTGTAAAAATAACATTATTTAATGATGATGATTATTTGGAAAAGAAACAAATAGTTTAATATAAAATAATACTATCAGGTAAGCACTTGACATTTGAAAGATCAAACAACAGGAAAGTTATGAATGTGATATTATAAATAAAATCTAAAACTTACCTCCCCCAAGTCTTGAAGCATGTTGATTCTTTCTCTTTCCTCCTCTATGAAAAGCTTCCTGAAAGAAAAAAAAAAAAAAAAAAAAACATCAATATTTTTTCTCAGCAATTAGTTAATAAAATATACAATATTTCAGTTACTATCTTTTAATTATATTTTTTTTCCAATAGGTAAGCTCTATAATTTAGAAAAAAATTCATATCTTAATGTATGTTATACAAACTATCTGGGATGACATATCAAAGGTAAATGTTTTGTATTATCAATTTGAAGTTATTTATGATTTGCTTAAAGGCTGCAAAAGACAGCAAATGTCAAGTCACTTCCTATTTATAGACATTTATATTATAATTATTAGCAAGTAAACAAAGGGAAACTATTCAGTGATTAAATAAGCTCAAACTATATTTAAATGACAGGGTGATAAAATGCCATTACTGATTAAATGATGCATCTATTTTCCAGGTTACCTTTACTTGTACACCTGCTAATCCCTTATCAGCAGTAGCATTAAATTATTTTTTTAATGGAAGGTGTTTACAACTTAGAAAAATTGTTTTTTCTATTGAAGTCTAGAAATATTGATAATGAAAGAGAAAAATAATGACAAGATAAATGAATTTTGTATGAAATAATACCACCAAATGCTTTTATTTTGGGAAGTAATTTTATTTCTATTTAAAAACGTTATAAAAATATATATAAATTTTCTTTGACAATAAAATTATTTCACAACTATTATTTAGGCAGCAATTAATAATTTTTCCCTTTCAATGTTAATATGATTTACTTTTCATTGTAACAAACATACCAAAATCAGATTATATTATTAGGGTGAGAGCAAATGTTGACCCAACATTATTATTACAATGGAAATTGCTTCATTCCTTGAATTGAAACATTTTTTTTAACAGAAGTGTGCTACCAAAAATCTATGCTGTTACATTTTTGTTGTTATGGAAGAAAAATAAATCACAAACAGAAATTGGATCACTCTAATATAGATAGGGAAATAATAAAAATTTGATGAAGCAATATTTGCTGTACAGCCATGTATGAAATATAAAATCAGTTATAAATATCATGATTAAGAATATTAAAAGAAATGAATTCAGTAAACAGAGACAATGTGCCAAATACACAAAATGTTCTAAACTTTCCTTGTGTGTGTGTGTGTGTGTGTGTGTGTGTGTGTGTGTGTGTGTGTGTGTATATATATATATATATATATATATATATATATATATATATATATATAAATTTAAAAAATTTAAGAAAGTATATCTGTAAAAGGACAATATAAATAGAGACAAAAGGAAAACATATTTTAGACAATACATTTCATCCTCTGAGGGACTTTACCAAGGCAAATTCAATGTTTTAAAATGGCTATAAAAACAATGTTTTAGGATACTCAAATTGTAAAAAAAATTTTTTTTTTTTAAATTACATGAGTATTTTAAAGCATTAATAATAAAATATAAATTAAATTACTTCCCTTACATCCATATTCTTAACAGTTAATTTTTAAATTGATTATAACAGAGCACATTTCATGCACATTTACAAAAAAATTCATAACTATCAATTACATTAATTTTTTTGTCTTAGCAATTCACCCCTGAAGATGATCTTGGATGAGATTGAAAGTATTTTGTAAAATAAAAGAAATTACCAAAACTACAGCGCCTTCCTTAATTAGTTTAATAACAACACTAAGAAATTGATCTGTAAATTTGAGAGGATTAAAATAAAACAATGTCTAGATTATCCAACCAAAAAAAAAAAAAATTGGAAAAAAGTTTTTGTTTTTTGAAACATCCATTAGGTTTTCATTGGACTGGGTTTTGTTGATGTCATGTCAACATATGCACATAAAACGAGAGACACTGGTAGTTTCAAATTTTTGAAAGAATATATTTTTTCTTTCTGAAAGAATATTTTTCAATCTAGCCAAATTCATCTGTGACAACAGAAAATCTACCAGGAATGATAATATACTGAAAGAGCCTCAACACAAATTTACTATGGCTGAACTAGCGATAAAGGCACCTTCCAGACATTTTCTTTTAATCAAAATAGCATTCCCTATGTCAAAATTGTGGACAGTTTCATTACATTGAACAACTAATGCATTTTGTGTGTTGTTTTTTTAAAATGTCCCTTTTGTGTTCAATATATTCTCTTGTTTAAACTTCTTGAGGTTTCCCCAATGTACTCATTCTGGCAATTCCTGCACTTGATAGAGTGTATTCCTTCTTCAAGTTTTGGCTTGTTTTGTTTTTTATTGATTAAATTGTTGATTGTTTTAGCTGTACTTGTGACAAATTTTATGTTGAGTTTAGATAAATTCTTTTCAGTTTAGTTGTGACAGAGTAAGTGGATAGAATAATATATTTTTTTGATCCATTGGGTTTGTCAGGAAAGAAAGCTCTTCTATTTTGGAATATTTTATGAGTCTTTTGTTCTGCATTGAATATGAAATAGTTAAGGTATTGAAGAGTCTTGAAAATATTTTCAATATATTTCTCCTCTTCATGTAAATATTGAGGGTTGCTGTTGTCAACTTGGTGTAACATGATGTCTAAGAAAGGTAAAGTATTGTTTTTTCTATTTCATATGTAAATTCTATTGTGTTCAATTTTGTTTAGTTTATCTACAAGATCTGGTAATTTAGTATCATGGGGGATATATTAATAGAGCATCAATATATCGGAAATAAGTTTAGGTAAAATGTATTGGAAAGAACCAAATCGAGAAATTCCAAGAAAATACATGCCATCACTCCACTGAAAGGCGATTCCATTGGTAATCCAAATTTTAGTTTGTAAAAATTGTTACTGAATGTGAAATAGCATTGATTGGTGAAGAGACAACAGATTTAGCCATTGGTGGGGGGAGAGGTTTATCTTTGATTTTGTTAGATGCTTTTTTTAAGAGATTTAAAAATTTTTTAAACTGGATATTAGTGTAAAGTTTTTATATCGAGACTGGCCATGAGTTTGTCAGTCATATTTATTTCCCTTAGTTTTTCAACAAGGCTGCCTGAATTTTTTATACATGATGGACTTATTGTTCCAAGGAGAGGGGTTAATATTTTTGGTATGGCTCTAGATATTTGGGGCATAGGATGGAGCTGCCTATTTCAGAAATGATGGGGCGCATAGGGATAGCAGTTTCATGGGTCTTAAAGAGACCATAAAGTTTTGGTGTTCTAGGGTGGGATTTTAGGAGTCTATACCATGAGTTGTTTTCATTTTTAATCACATTCTTCATTTCTTTGCTGAATTTTTGTGTTTCAGTAGTTATTTTTTTAATGTCTGGAAAGTCCCTTGATTGCTAGTTCAGCCATGGTAAATTTGCTTCCAGTCTCTTTCAAGATATCACCATTCATGGTAGCTTTTCTGTTGTCACAATGTGGGATAGTCAGGGACAAAGGTGATGAAGAGAAAAAGGAAAAGAATACAAATGAATTTGGCTAGATTGAAAAAAGAAAATTTAAAAATATATATTCCTTCAAAAATTTTCAAACTACCAGCATTTCTCGTTTCAAGCATATATGTGGACATGCCAACATCAACAAAAACCAGTCCGATGAAATCCTAATGGCTAAAACTTGTCACAAAAATTTTTTTTCCAAATTGTCATTATTTCTAAATACTATTTGTTGATTTATTTATATATATTACAATGAATCATTCATTCAAAAAGTAAATTAGTAAAGTTAATGATATAAAATGACAAAATCCCTTCGCTAACTAAATTTTAAAAATGCATTAACCCACTAAGTACTTGATAAATGTTATGATCCTTGTTTTTTAAAATTAGGAAATGTTTATTAATCTAACACATTTCACTTGTAATATTCTCTGATGAAGCTTTAATAAAAATGAAACATGCTAGATTGATAAACATTTTCTATTTGTTCTTTATTCTGTTATGTAATTAAAATATGAATAAATAAATGTTCAAGGAGTTGATAAATTAATGATTAATAAGTGACATATATGAAATACAGCAACAAATGAATATAAGTCCCAATAAATAAATGAATGTATAAAAATGACACTTACAGGATTTGTAATGGCAGTGTGTAGTTCCATTTAAATTCTGACATTACTTCTTGAACAAACAGCTGCATCCTGGCTTTGTTAGTGTCAAAGCGAAATGTCTTTTTTATTGGATTACAAAATATCAGCTTCAATTCTCCAAGCCCACGATTCTGTAAACGTTCATTACAGCTGAGCACCGAATCCTGGAAAAAAAAAAAAAACAAAAAAAAACATGACAAATATAAATAAAGATAAAAATAGTGGCCTCCAAAAATTTGCTAAGAAGAATACATGATGAAAAAAATGCACAAAACTTAATAAAAAAAAATGTTAAATGTAATCTTTGTACTATTAAGAGGAAAGCTCAAAGGATTTTTCATGTAAAATTTTTTTTATCTTTTAGAACCTTGGAAATTGATAAAAAATCCTTTCTGTTGTCAATGCACTACTTAATTAAAAATGAATGAAATTTTATGCATCCATTACCACCCCATTCGTTTAATTTTTATGAAATTTCAAGAAATTCTTTTTGTGTCACTTAATATTTATATTTGTTATAAGGACAAGTCCTTGGAGAATTTAAATCAAAATTTTTTGGTCAAATAGGACCCACAGATGCATAAATGCTCTGAATTGTAAAATAAAAAATGCAATATTTTTTTTAATTATAAAAGCTTCTAACTGCTTTTATGAATAAAATCTATTATGAATACTACTGTCTTAAGGAAAAAAAAAAACAACTTCAATCAATGAATTTTTACAATTGTTTTCATTTTTTTTTAATTAAAATTTATAATCTTAAAATTATGTATTAATTTGTAGCAGTCATTAATAGTATCTTAACTATATATTTAATAATCATAAATGGAAAACTCATAATTCAACAATCTCCAGTATTTTTAAAAAAATTTGGAATTTTTTTTTTTTTTGCATGTGTATATATAAACTTGTCAATTTTTGTAAATATGAACATAATAAATTTAAAATTTATTGGTAATTTTCTAACATTTTTATAACAAGCATCTTTATAAATAAGGCCGTACCTAAAGTTCAATAAAATATTAGAATTCTTAAAATATTTTCTTAAATTATTAAAATTAGAAGGGAATTAAAAGAAAAAAGAAAAAACATTCACATATTTGTCAAGTAATTTTTCAGTTTTGTCCCACTTATTTAAATTTCCCAAACATCAGACTGTCAATGAATCACTTAACATGCCAGAAAAACACTGGCTCCATGTTAAAAAATCCTTTCATGCAATATTTTAAATTAAAAGTAACATTTGTTTCAATTCAGATTAATTAAACTTTAAAATCAGATAATTTTATCAAATAACATTTAAGAAAAGTATATTTTTGAAAGTTTTTTTTTTTTTAATAAAGAGAATTAGTTTATGCTGACAACATGGCCAAATTTACTGATTTTACTGATAAGTAGGAAAAAATTTTCAATTAATTTAAATTTGATTTGAAATACACCAAAGTATTTTGATTACAGAGAATATTGAATTTAATGTATTAGTTTGTAATTAAACTAAAATTAAAGCCCCCAAAAAGTTATTCACAATCAATGTAAAAATGAGTTAGCTCTCCTTACTTTTTTATTATGAAAGCCTCTGTAATAGTTGTCAGAAGTTTGGAGATGAAGCACTTTCATCATCTCGTATTTTTGTACATTGTAAACATGCATTGGAGTTTGATTTTTAAAAGTTGTCCCCTCCCCCCACTCTCCAGAGACAAATTGTACATATGGGCACTAGTCAGGACTTCATAGAAATGTTGTGGTTATCGTGACTATAGTATAAGAATGGTAAGAATGTGCTGTTTTGGGTAAGTATAGTTTGTTTGGGTTAGTTATTGTGGATAGATAAATACAGGACAGATAAAGACCAACCTTCCCCCTCCATCCTTCTTTTGACCTTGTGCTACATTTTCTGTAGTTTACAGAAATGAATATCACTTTCATTATCTCATAAATAACTCAGAGTATTCATAAAATAGTTTTACTTCCGTTGTTTTATGACATTTCAGTCAATATATTTTTCAGCCTTTACCAGGTAAAGGCGGCATTTGCTACCCCATAAGTCTTGCTCAGTACTTTTATTTTTATCTATTCAACTCACAGATGCATGAATGAAGCTTTGCATAAAATCTTTCACATTAAAAATATACATACTGACATTTTATACATGTGGTATATATGCCTATAAAATTTAATACTTAGAAGATATTGACCAAAATAAAATAAAAACAACAAGGATGAGAATTTTAGTTTTAAAAAAAATCTGGAATGTATTAATAAACTGTAAAAAAAAAAAAAAAAAAAAAAAAAAAAGATAAAAACATTGTTTTTATTTTGAAATCAGATGTTTTATGTTGGACTGCTTTTTGCTTCAAGTTATTTAATTCATTGGGTTCAATAACGGACATTTTGCTATGCAGTTAGCAGCAATAACCACAAGTTGCACGTCTCTAGTAAAAACTTTATTCCAACTCTGATACTATGGTCATCTTATATCAATTCTATTTTATATAACATCAGAGATGCTATACTCAAAATATACATTCATAACTTTTTATAGTGTGTGTGTGAAACCCAGCGAGGTTTTAAACCAGACTTAGCTAAGATTAATAAATAATTAAATTTTTGATTATATGACCAAAATGCAAACAATCTGCACAGAATTGTTTTAAAATTGAGAGTTCAACAAAAAAGTTATTTTTACAATGAAGACTGTTTTGACAATGAGTGCTACCTCATGGTAGAATTCAGGGAATTTAGTTGGATATTTAAAAACAAAAATAAAACAAAACTAAGTAATAAAAATTCAAAAATAATGATAAACAGCCTGTAATAAAAGAATATAACTAAAGATGCATTAGATCAAAGACTTCTAAAATACACTCTTTATGCTCCACAGACATTGGCATTGGTTTGCTTTTATCCATAGAATCATGAGTTTGATTATTGGCTGATTGCTTGTACATAATTCTTATGACCCAATGAAAAAAACAGGCAACATTTTGAAGAAGTTAGGGCATCTCTTTAAGGATCAGTAGGCAAAAATCAGCATATAAAAGAAAAGAAAAAAAAAAACAAAAAAAACACAAAAACAGAGAAATCTAGAGAATACCCAAACTAAAAAGTAAAAATAAAAAAAATGGTAAAAAAATTGGATTTATAGAAATTCTAAATTCTCAAATTTCATTATTTTTTCACAAATATTTCTACAATTACCGACAGAAAAGGCTATTATTTCTTATATATATATATTTATATATATATATATATATATATATATATATATATATATTAAATAGAAATTTACACCTATAAAAATTCAGTAAGAAAATTAATAAAAATAAAGTTAAACTAGAAAGAAAGTGTGGCAATATGAAGATTACAGAGACAATCTGGTGTCATTTGATTAACAGTTATCGAGTCTCATCCTGTTTGCAAAGTGCAATTGTTGTACAATAAAAAAACAAGCAGCATAATAATAATAATACTCACTCGGGATGGTTGTTCACTCAGCAAGGTTTCATCATGAAGCCAAGCAACAATCTGAATCTGCCCAGCAGGAGTAGAGTCTGGAGATCTAGAATATCAAGTGAGAAATTATCATTTTATCATATATACAATGCACGTACACATTTATATACATAATAAAATTGTTCAATTAGGTAAAAGAGACTACCTCACCTATTTCTCAAATTTGAACAGTTCTGCATTTATTTAGAAAGATACTCATTCTACTTCTGTATTTGCTTAGCAAGCCTAGACTGGATTAATGTATGACAATGTCTTGACTAATATATATATATATATATATATATATATATATATCCAAATGAGAGAAAGAACAAATGGAATAAAATTCCACAATTTGAGGCATTTACTTTTTAAAAAAGTGCTAAATACAAAGTAGACCAAAATAAAGGGTGTTCCACTAAGTTGGACAGATTTTAAATGTGAATTAAGTTCAAGCATCTAATGATGTTTTTCTTTAATTGGTTAATTGAGACATACACACAAAAGTATTTTTAATTTCGGACCTCATGCCCCCACTTTTAACTTTAGGAAAAGCGGTAACAATTTGTTTTTAAATTTCTCTGAGCAATCATTTTATAACCAGTTACCCACCATTGCCTGAGGAAGTACAATCATAGTATTGAAACATAACAGCTTTTGTATTTTTGTAGTGATTTAAAAATGTTTTTATTGTAATCTCTTATAATTAAAAAGAGATTATATATATATATATATATATATATATATATATAGACACACTGAAAAATTACAGACAGCATCACACTGGATGTTTTTCCCTCTATGTTTCAATACTATGATTGATGGAAATCAAATCAGCCAAATGATGTATATGCGACTTAATAGGTAAAAAAAAAAAAAAAAAAATAAAGCAATGGGATATGAACAGGATGTAACACTGTGGAATAATTGGTAGGGCCAAAAAGAAGGGCACAATTTCTGAGATAGCAAACTGCTCTAAGTTTTTCTCTAGCAAAGACATATTTAGAAATATGTGAATTCTAGACATATCAGTGGCATGTGAAAACCACAGGTGATAGAAGAGGATGACCACTGGCAAGGATGGTAACCACCCAATAATTGGAAACACTGCATGAAATCACAACCCAATTCAACATTGGGTAAGCTGTCTTTTAAAAAGGAGCACAATTTTCTTGGTTTTAAACCCATACAAAAATAGTTAAATAAAATGGGGAAAATATATTTTATGTTTTTCTTTCTTTTTACACATTTTTACACTAGTTTCATTACAAATACCACCTGTCATATTATCTCGTAATATCTCACGTCATAAAACATAATAAAATCTAAATAAAAAATATGGTGACCCCTCTTTTGCTTTTATTCAAAGGCCATGGAAACAAAGATACTATAAACAACAGAATTTTGTTTTTGTTTTTTAACCATAGAGTATGCCACTAGTACAATGCTTTATGTGGGAATTAAAGAGATAAATGCAGAGAAACGTCAGAGGTGAAACAAAAAGAATTTTAGGGAAAACATGTTCCGCAAAACAGAACCTAAAAATTGTCAACAATGTCAAAAGGAAAGTTAGATAATTTAGACATCAGTAGCTGTCATGCAGCCTGTACCTTAAATGAAATGTTTACAAATTCTTCCATGTATCATGAAACTAACCTAGGAGGAATACAATGCACCTGAAGATTGCCCAGCATGAAACTGACAGTTGAGGTTTCATTTTATACCTTTGTTTTTACTGCTCTATTAGCTCAATCTTTTGTATGCTGAGCACTGTTTTTCATGCTGAGACCATGGAACAACAAATGTAGAAAGTCAAATCAACATTTACATTCTGGCCTAGTCTTGTTTTTACTTTTATATTAATGCTCTTGGAAAAGGCAGGGATCCATCTCTTCTCTCCCACACTGGGCTCTCAAGACTTGGATGACTAGGAGGAGGAAAACTTAGAATTTAAAATCATGGAGAAGGCAACAGGAAAACCACTCAATTATCTCAAAAAGTCATTGCAATTCACAGGTAATAAAAAAGGTACATGAGTAGAGGTACATGATCACCTATCTTGAAGAGAAATGAATGATATTAAGTGAAAACAAATAATATGCTAAAAAGTTTGTTACTATCAAATACGTTATTATGATTAGTGTGTGTGTGTGTGTGTGTATTTAAGATGTAAACTGAGTGCCACTCAATAAAGATTGATCCTGATAATCCATCATCATAAGAGGGAAACTAAAGTTATGTTGGTTTTATTATTTCACATCTTACGTTTTATGGGTTCTACCTTCTACTGAGCACTTTCATAGTTGAAGTTTACCAACTACAACTGTTTTATAAAGATAGATAGAAAAAGCTAATTAAGAGACAAAGGGAACGTACCAAAAATAAATCCTAACAATACAAAGCATGGAAAAAAAAAAAATATACATACATCTGCCTTAACAAAATCAACAATCTAGAAAGACTAGATCTATAACAGTTACTCTAAGTTTTATGCAAACTGTTGATTGGATTGTAGTTGGTGTGACACTGAGTAATGGTATATAGTCTCTAGATGTTGGTTGGTTGTTTATATATATATATATATATATATATATATACACACACACACAAAGAAAAATAACATACATACGTCAAAGTCAGCTGTAGCTTTTTATCAGGTCGAGACAACAGGTTTTTCATGTCAAACAGTGCATAGCCAAGCTGAGACATCTGGAATTAATATAAACATGATATGGTCAGTTAAAGCTTTTTATGGAATCTTTCACTGTAAATTAGTAAGGCGTTCTCAAGAGAAAATATCTTATCACCACTGATGATTTGTTAGATCATTTCATTTTAATTAATTTAAAAAAAAAAAAAAAAAAAAAAAATTTTCTAGTTTAATAAATTCATATGCAAAAACAATCTATCCAGTTCATTGATTTTAAAATTAGAAATAACTGTCAGGTTTTATCTAATATGATTAGAAAAGGCTCATTTCAGTAACCAATGAGATATTGAACAATATAAAAAGGCAGCAGATAAAACCAATTGTTTTGTTTGTTAGTGGGGCTGAATATTTTGCTAAGGAATGCATATTTATGAAACCTTTAATGGAACCTATTTTGGTGGAAAATTAATTAAAAAATATTGGAAGTATATTGATATGATGTTGCTTGTAGAGGCAGCGTCAGTCTCAGAAGAGGCGCTTTACATAACAAAGAAATGTTGATTTGTGCTATATCACTTCAATGTCTTTGTTATAGGCATTAAAGAGAAGTCAAATTCATTAAATTATAATAGAAAATGGTGAAAACTGAAAATGCACATAGACTATTGTCTGGACTATTATGGGTAAGAAAAGTCAAAATTTGAAATGATTCCGTCAAAACGGTTGTTTTCCTTATTCTACAATTGTTTTAAATAACATGATGGAGCAATAGATTATCAACATTATCAGATTCCCATTTGCACATATCATGGCATACAATTCTATACTTTATTGGTATTTTCATTATTATGCATTTTTACATATCACTATATTATCAATATTTAAAATAATTCATAATTGTTAGCATCAAATATCAAGTGATCTTAAATATATCCCACACAAAATTTAGCCAAGACACATGTGGCTGTTTGGAGAAAACTACATACAGATTTTAATCAAAGAACAGAATGGTCATTTTCTTTACAGAGGCTATCTTTCATCAAAAAAGTTTCAAAGCTCAACAAATAATCATTTTCTAAAATTTATTTATAAAAGACAGGATGTGTGTGTGTGTGTGTGTGTGTGTGTGTAACAAATGCACGGCCACAATTTTCACTGGATTTGCACCAAAATTTACATGCACATGCTCCAGGTTAGTGGAAAGGACAAGACAAACTTTGCATTTCCCAACTCCCATCAATAGTGGAAATAATCGATTTTTTCATGCTTCTACCGTAGTTTTCATGTAGTTTACAGCCATTTTCTACTGGCCAGAGTGAAAGCCTATAGCTGGCTGCCACGAATAGGCAGGAAGATTCTATTGGCCAGCGTGAGAGCCAACAGCTGACTGACACGAATGTTAACTAGCATGCAAAAAAAAAAAAAAAAAAAAAAAAAAATCGATAGCTGCATTCATCACAAGTGGGGAAAAATTTAAGTCTGCATGGCACTTTACTCCAATTGGCTCATTCACTTGCTTAAACTCAATGTTGATTCTAATTCCGCAGAATTGGGTTGGGTGTGAAAAAGTATTTGTTAACATTTTTTCATTTGGCTTTTTCAGTTACGAGTCCATTTTTTTTAAAGCTGATCGTTTTGTATTCATTTTGTTTAGTTCTTTTTTCATAACTGATTTAATGTTTAGTATAGAGCTTAGAAAAAATTTGTGTGAGATAGGCAAGAAGTAAGGCATATAGCAACATCAGTACAGGCAAAGGGCACTCCTTTAAAGGCAAGGAAAGGCAAAAATATTTTAAGTCAAGTGATAGCGATTGCTGTACGAGTCGTACGATTTTTGAATCAAGCATGGGCAACACTGGGCCATGCTGCTAGCTTATTTATATGAGACAAGCCAGGCTGATCTTTAATCTTTTTCAGGCCATCTTGAAATACTTCTCAGGTATCAATAGTAGTATCTAAATCCCTAATGCAACTATATTACTGCAGTAATAGAAACAGTAACAATAACAACCAGATCTTCACAAATTCATTATAGAATCTAAATAATAGCTGGTTATTCAATATATGAAGAGTTTCATCAAAAAAATGTGACATTTTAACAAATTCAAAAAGATAACATGTAAAGCACAGATGTCTTTCTGTAATAGACAATATGGATAAGCATAATAGTAAAAGATATTTACAACTTACAGTATTGGTCATCCTCTCATTCACATGATATACTGTGAACTTTACTTGAGTAGACAGTTTAATGTTGGTCCCAAAACCAATAGTTTTCAAAAACTGTGGAGCATTGCTTCTCTGTAAATAAAAAAGAAACAATTCAGTTTTGTTTAAGAAACAAAATATATCTTATTTCTTATACAAATACTTAAAACAAAAAATAAATCAAAATGCTATGAACTCCAGAATCAGCTGTGAAATCTTGTGGAAATTATTAATTAGGACATCTTTAACATGGTCTGAATTAATCATTATCACACTTTAAAAATAACAAAATTATTTTATGACAAGTCTCATCTAAATATTTGATGTGGATACATTATTAATAAGGATAAATAATAATTTACATATTTCTTTTAAATAAGAACCTAAATTCTACTTACGAAAATTATCAAAAGATGGCTTTTACGTAGTATTAAATATTACTGACAAAAAAAAAATCTTTTACTTTAAAATGTTTACAAAAACAAAATTAAATGAGTATATTACTGAGAAATAAAAGGGCATTGTAAAGCTTTATTAATTAAATCAAGTAATATTTTTTATCTGAAAAATATTTAAATATCTAACAAAAATCATAACATTGATGACCTTCAGTTTAAAAAGCATATATTGTTTTAAGGACTTTTAAATGCATACAATACAATTTAAAATTTCAAAATATTCTGGAAAATACAAAATAAGTTGAAATATTTTAGATACATTTTTTAAACATTTAAAAGATAAAGAAAACTATAATTATAGGCCCTGAACAACCTTTGAGACTGCATCCTCTCTACAGAAAAAAAACACTTACCTACATAGCAAATTTTTATACATAAGAAAAAAAAAAAAAAAACTTAGCAAACATACATTAAGGACTATCATCAAAATTTGTAAAACTTCACTAGCTACTACAATACAAGTAGATGCCAATATCTAAATTTAACAAAAAAAACAAAAAAAAAAAAAGCCAAAAAAAAAAAAAAGTATGTAAAAAGACAAAAGACAAAAAAAAAAAAAAAAAAAACAAAAAAGACAAAAAAAAAAAAAAAAAAAAAAAAAAAAAAAAAAAACAAAAAAAAAAAAAAAAAAAAAAAAAAAAAGCCAAAAAA
>CAHIKZ030005611.1:475000-542500 GCA_903632075.3 Acanthosepion pharaonis
ACTTACAGTAAATAGACATTTGCAGACACACATATATATATATATATATATATATATAAAAACATGCTTGAATTAAAAAAAAAAATCTATATCAAATTTTTTTTTTTTTTAAATTGTCTTCCAGTTGTGAAGAACCTACCTCAATGATTTCAGTGTGGCTATTAAGTGTCCAGGCTTGTTGTGGGGGTGTGAGGGTAGTAATCATAACAAAAGGATTTGGGGGTTGTCCAGTGCGGTCATTTGGCAAGTCTTTGGCAGCTAACAAAAAGAGAAAACAATAAGTTAAACAAATGAAAGAAAGAAAGATTCTGATATGTGCATTGATGGACACACAAATGGAGTGGGAGTATTCAGTTCTAAAATTTGGAATTGGGTGTAATGAAAGCAAATTGCAGATCAGTGAGGAAAAGATAAAATATGATGAGAGATCTGATTCAAAAACTATGTTTAAACCAAGCTTCATACTGAATAAACCTTATTTTTAACAATATTAATCAAATCCATATAAAAAAATATAAAAAGTTTAAGATTCTGTTTGGGCAGTTGAACTCCTTTGTGTTGTTGATGCTGTACATTTTAACATCTCTATTTTTCTCCAGCATTTGTCAAGTGGATAATCTATAAGAAAAGTGGGTAGGTACCTATTTCTGCAGATATTTTCTTCATATTTCTGACAGATTTGTTATCATTGTAAATTGCTTTTTCAGGTAAAGTTGTCTGATTAGACTCACATGGGAATGGCACACTTTTCCTCAAATAAGGCATTAAAAAAATCTTGGATGATAGCATAGGAAAGATTCTATATGTAGCAATTTGATAGTGTTCCTCTCTGGAACAACCTTTCTTCTATGGTTTGAACAGCATCCATACAGATACCACCAAGTGGCCCAATCAGCAGCCTACTTTTCTAATTGACTAGAGAAAATATTACTGGTTTTCAAAAGATGATCCTGATAGGGTTCCTGTATTGTTCTTACTGACCACCAACAGCCCCTTAATTCACTGAAGAAAGTAAATTGCAAGATTCAAGTCTCGGACATGCAGATGATACAACCAACCCACCATAGCAGTCAATTGAAGAGCATGACTTCAATAGCTCTAAATTTCAACATGCAGTTCCTAATACCACCAATGTAATCTGAGGAGCCTTTACAGGCAGAACATCTGAAACTGTTCAAGAATTTGCAAATGGCAATGGAATGTGATTCACAGCCATATAACAGTGTTGAAACATATGTCTTTCAACTCTCTTAAACCTGACAAGAACTGAACAAGGAACCAGACAAAACAAAGTTCAATTGTCCAAACAAAATTTGAAATTAATAAGAATCTCCATTATTGTAATTCTATGGCTCAACTTTGTGTGATATAAATTCCTGTACAGTTAATAGATTAATTTCTCTTTTCAAGGTTATATTCAAGAAAATAGAAAGTTCAGGTTGTAGTCAGATGAATCTAACAGTATCTACTAAAAATTCAATTTCTGGAGGGATCAATAAAAGAATGACTGGCTATGTGACTATTTTTTTGTAATTAAGAAAATATTATTCAGATGATTTTCAATTTTCAGTTTCATTTCTATTTGTTTTGCTGTTTTTATTTTCTCAAAAAAATGAATGTTAATTCAATCAAATTTTATTAAATAAGGTATTTTGCAATATGAGACAAGGTGAAACATCACCAGATACTTAAAAATAAATCACTTGAGAAATTAAGACAAAAATTCAAGAGTATTAGAGTGAAAGAAATGACAGCAAGAATCAATACATCAGCATTACTTCTAAAATAAGCTGATCAATGGAAAATAATACCAGACATTTCAAGCAGTCATTAATGAAGCTAAAAATGCCAGTTTTACATAACATATACAAATAATAACAAACTTAAATAAACAATTTGTAAGATTAGGGTTCAGGAGAAAGTTCAAAGGAAATTCTAAAGAAAACATTGTTTTCCCCAGATATTTCTTCCTTCTATTCAGTCCTTAATACATTCAGCACCAAAGGATGTTGACATTTTCATTACCTTAACTCTTAAGTACTAAATAATGTTATTTACATAATGTCCTCTTCTTGAAATTCCCTTGTTTTCATTTTGTCATCCATACACTGCTACAATTTCCAGCAATTCTATTTAGCCTCTGAGGAATCTATATTGTCCTATTCTTGACTGACACAAAAAACATGTACTGAAGATGTTGACAGTGATAGAAGAATAATAGCATCTCCCTTCTATTTATTATAATTTCAACAGGCTTATATATTCTATTTAAATATGTAAATTATTGAAATTCATATTTATCTTCCCAGAATCATTTTAATTTGGGGTTCACAAAACCTTTTTTGTGAAGTGGTCAACAGAAAAATATCTTCTATCCAAAATATAAAATGTTTGAAAATGAAAAATAGCCTACAAGATTTTATATTTGAATAAAATATATATTTAAGTAACTTTTATGCCACAGCACTGGACTGAAGCACTGAAAAATCTTTATGTTAAAGTGTTAGGTTGTTAAGCCTTGTTGCACAAACTTGCCAAAAAAACATTCACTTACAGGTTTTTATTAAAAAATCTTAAAAAAAAAAAAAAAAAAAAAAAAAAAAAAATAAAAAATATAAAATTCAAAATACCCACATGGAATAACTAACTAAATACCCACATGGAATATTGTTTCAGTTAAAATGTATAAAAAGTTACACCATGAAAATAGTTAATCAGCGTTATGCAATATTAGAGAATGTCTTGCCAGTAGCATTATTTAATGTCATAAAATTTTATTTTATTACTTATTGCATAACAGATATTGGTGTAAAAAGTGGAATAAGCCATCCATGTTCAATTCCTAGGCAAGTCTGTTGTGTTCACCTTTTGCACTAATACCCTTGGGAAAGGTATGAATCCACCTATTCTCCACACTAGTCATAAGAGTAGACTAACTTTGGGTGGTAACCAGTCTAAGAGAAGGAAAACTTTGAATTTTAAACCATAGAGAAGGCAATGAAGAAACCACTGCATTTGCTCAAGAATACATGGCTTCATAGATAATAAAGAGAAAAAAAATCTATGGCGAGTCATGATTGCCTACATCTTGAAGGGACATGGTATTACTTATTACACCCAAAATGGAAAGAAAATTGGTATTTAGATATGTTCTGAAATTTTTATTAGGTAAAACAAAGGACCAATATATATTAATGTCATATAGTGCATATTACTATAAAAGTCAGCTATATAATATCTGAAAAGTTTAACAGCAGTACTTGATTATATTTTATCATCAAAATAAGTCACTAAAAAGATTTTATGCACTTTTATGACAATACTCCCAAATATTTTTTTTTGTTTGTTTGTTTTTTGTTAATAAAAAAAAAAAATAAATGAAGTTATTATTCAAAATGACTGATGAACCAATTAAAAAGAAAACATCAAAAGAAAAAATGAAAAGGCTTTCAAGTGATGAAAAGAAACATGTCAGCTTATCGATGGGTGTACATGGGTCAAAAGTGGAAGAGAGATTAAAGATTGAAAGGGAGAAAAGATGTGAGGTAAATATACCAACTAAGATAAGGAAAACTTATCATTTACTTACAAAATTGTATGTCATTCTGCCCAGGGGTAGAGATAAGGCACCCAAACACTTGGGTAGGAGAACTCTGGCTGAGTTTACCAAAAAACCAAACTGAATATTATCAATGGTTTTTTTAGGTTTTCTTTTTTTTTTTTTACATGCAACTGCAATTCTGCTTGAAAGTTTGCAACATTCTACTGTTGCCAACAAATGAAAAGTTTATAAAAATAAATGCACCAAAAGAAAATAATCATTCACCGACAGATGCAAAAAATTAAAAAATTTTTTTTTTTTTAGAAAAACATTTAAATTTTTTTTAACTTATTATTTTTATCAAATAGTGTAGACAAACCTAAAAGAGATTAGTTAATATATATATCCACAATATAATTTTATATCATTTCAACTGACTGATTAGCAAAATGTGTCAAAGTATGGGCTGAATAAACATTGAAACCTTCATTTCAATATTTATTCAGCCCATACACAAAACAATTTCCATTAATAAATTAATTAATATAAAAAAAATCAAAAAAATCTTAAAGATTTCAATCATGCTTTGATTACATAAAAATATCTTCCTTGGAGTTAATTTTACCGTTTTAAAAGTGATCTCTAAATTTTGTATGTAAAAAGAGTACAATTCAATTCTCAATGAATTCTGAAGGTAAACTGAAGTTTTTTTTTTTTTTTTTTTTTTACAATGCAAAATTATATTGCAACAGCATTTTGAAATATTTTATCATCTCTCAATATTCACAAAACTATACATTTTTTTTTTTTTTTTTTTTACAGTGAGGTTCACTCTGTACAAAGCCCAGGAGCCAATTGAGATAGAGGGTTACAGTAAGAGGTAGTTGATGTGGATAGGAGGAGAAGATAACAGTTAACCCTAAACTTGAACAGGTTAAGATTGTAGTGATCGAGGAAACATCTCGGGAGTCGGTTCCACAAAGTAGTGGTTCATAGGAAGAAGCTGTTCAAATAGAACTTCTCACCAATGGAATACAGAGGAGATGTGGGTGGCATAGCAAGTTCTGGCCACAAAGGTTAGAACTGACAGAACCAAGGAATGCAGGTGGTCCAAGAACTTTCCATGAAACTAGTGATAGAGCAGTGAGAGGCTTGACACATCCCGTCTGTGAGGGAGAGATTGGAAAATAATTTGTCACCTACAAGGACTCTGTAACACTTTTGGACTATTCAGACTGGAAAGTTAGGACTCGGCTCAAAAGCATTTTAAATATTAGATAGAACATTCCTTAATTATCTAAAAAGTAAAGGACCTACATCCTACATTTAATAAGAAATGTTTTATTGTACAGGTTTTATTTGATTTCAGACATCGCATTTTTTTTTAAAAATCAAATTACCTTTCCTTGTTAATTAAGTCAGTACTTTTGTTCTGAAATAAAGTATTTTTTTTTTTAATTTTGGAGGACAATATGAAATTAAATAGTCTGTTTCATTTGAAAGTGAACCCACAGTTAACAGCATTTAGCAAATAAATTAAACACAATTTGATAAAGTTGTTTAGACAAATGTCAATTCTAAATAGAGACTGAATCCTTTTATTCACCTCAGAACTAATTAAGTAAAACACTTGCATTTGTCAGTGAATGACTATCTTCTCAGTTAATTATTATTCTGATTAGCACTTCTCCCTGGTAATGAGTGATCAATAAAAAAAAAAAAAAAAAAAAAAAAAGTGATTTTCATTAGATTCCATAAAAAAAAAAAAAATAACCATCATGCATTTTAAAGAGATTTCAGACATGCAAATTAGTTAAGAGTTTTTAGTATATTTTAAATAGTTTTTAGTATTTTATTCTTAAAGTATAATCTAAAAAATTCTTTTTTAAAATTGAAATTCATGAATTCATGATATCTAACAAATAAAAAGATAAAAATTTTAAATTCAAAGCAAGGAATTTTTCAATTTTTTTTTTTTGACGTTTCAATGCAATGAAATATTTTCATATTTGAAGTATCTTAATATATTAACCAAAGCTACTAAATATTATCTTCAAATTATAATTCAAATATACAAAATTTTAGAAAGTCATATTATAACAATAGAGAATTAATTATCAAGGTTTAGCTAAATTTCTCTTTGTGATGATTTACAAGTATTATTATACGGTTCTTAAAAATACAACATAGTCATCACTAATCTGACATTCCCCAGGCGATAAGGCTGTTGGATTTTGGTGATTTTGCTAGATCATGAAGCATATCCCCACTCATTATCAGTACATTGGCCTTAGGAGGGAAAACAAGACTGATGTCTTCTATTAGTAGATTAATTTAGAATGGCCACATGGGGCTCAAGCTAATATTAATTTAGACACTCCCTGGCTGGGCCACTGATAAAATCAATCATTGGGTAAAAGACACAGGGTGATTTTGGAGAGATTTTTATGGAAAAAAAAAAAAAAAATTTTTTTTTTTTTTTTTTGAGGGTGAATTTGAGTGACTAAAATTCATTCCCTTTCAGAGATTACACAAAATACTATTTTTTTTTATATAAGTATAATCTTCAAAACCATTTTTCATTATAAATACTTTAAATTCCAAGTGTATTTACAGCAAGTTATAAAGGCAGCATATATATAGATTTCATTATAGAACCATGAGATTTTAAACTTAAATAAGTATAAAAACTGTCTGCTGTGAATTGTCAAGAAGAAATACACAGTGACTGAATGGGTAGATTTTAATTTATCATTTGATGATCACGTTCTTGCCATGCAATGGGGGAGAAAAATCAAGATAAAATTATTTTGTAAGAAGCTGAAGTTGAAATAGAATATCCAACTATAGCAATATTTTCCCCAAGAGTCTCATTTGTCTCAAAGAAGAGAATTGAATACATATTTTCAGATTCTGAATACTCCGAGTTTAGAATGATTCACTTTATATTAATAATTAGAGAAAAAAAAAAAAACATTTAAAATATTGGGTTATTAAAAAAATCTTTTGGGGTAGGCAAGAATATTCTTTAAGTTTATTTGTTAAACTTAGCTTAGTCTGGTACAAAATCACAAGTCAGCAAGATTCAAATAACCAAAAAAAAAAAAAAAAAAAAAAACTGTCTAAAAAATAACCTACTTAATAAGTGTTCCAAAATATCCTTAGTTACATCATTGCTACATATTTTCATGTAGAAACCAAATCTGATAAAAATAATGACTAAGTATATACTTCACAAGATTATAATGAAAATCACTTTGTATCATCCCATGATTCTATCTTGGAAATCTAGATAACATTCAGTATTTTTTTTTTATTTATTTTTTTACAAGTTTTCTCTTGTCAAGATGCTTCTTTTGTTCTACAAAATTTGTAAACTTATTTCTTCTCACATTATCATCTTTTATTTAATGACAGTTTCATAACAATTCTTAATATTTCTTTCACTATTACCATTAGCTTATGTTTTTAGTGTTACTTAAAATTCTTATAAAAATAAAACTGCAGTCACTTCCAATCATTCTGAAGTTGATGCAACTTAACATGAAAATAATATTAAAAATCAACTTTATAGTATAATTTGTTAATTAAATGATTATCTTTATGTGCAGTGTCTCCTCAGGACATAGGCAATCATGGCTCTCCACAATTTCCTGTCCTTTGTAACTCTTAATAAATTTTATCTTTTTGTTAATTCTCTGAAACTGTTCTGCCATCCATTTACTAAAGCTCATTAAATATGTTATGCATTGTTTTTCTGTCCCTCTTGCCTTCAATCTATCCTATTAGTATCAGATTTTCCAAGCTCCCCTTCCTTATCATGTGCCTTAGAAATTTCAACTGTCTCTTGATGTTAAGTGTAAGTTTCCCTTTTGTTTCCATTTTCTCTAAAACTTCATCATTGCACACATGTTCAGTTCATGGTATCCTCAGTTCCCTTCCGTAAAGCCACATTTCTGTTGCTTGGCTTATCAAAAACACTTTTTTTTTTTTTTTTTTTTTACAGATTCAGACACCAGAGCTTATTTCATGTACACATCTAAAAACTAACAACAGTGTGTATGTAGAGAGAGATATCAATACTATTCAGTTGTATGGTCGGTTTCAGACATTATAAAATGGTGGATACAATTATTGAGATTCTGACAATTGTGAAATATTATTTTAAACTGTGTTTAAAAGTCACTGAATTTGTTTACCTAATCTGGGAATTAATGGAAATCTGATCACACTGTTGATCAGACCAGTTGAATCATTTAAATGGTGGTGATTTGTCTCTTGAAATAAATCCCACAATTGTTAATTATGATTCATTAAGCCACAAGCTAGAGAATCTTAAAAACTTTCAGAAAAAGCTATCATCACTAAAAGATATCATGTGTAGAATATGACAACTTATTTTGTAATTGTACAAGAAAAGAGTTGATTAAAAAAATGTTTTTGATACAAACCAATAAGTTATTCAAATTTAATATTGGTGAGGGGAAAGAATAAACTGACTGAACTGTTTAAATTCATATTTCAATCAGTAATTTTTCAATTACATTCAAATGTTGCAGTATAGTAAATAAACATGTAGGTATTAAAATAAAGATTGATGATGAATAAGGGCAGTTATTGTTTTTATACAAGTCATATAATACTAACAAATAAAAATTTTTGTAAAAACAATGAATAACTAAAACAAGAATATAAAATTTATTCATTTATCTTTAACAACTCAAATTTTCTATGAAAGGATTGATGAAAAATAAGCTAATTTTTTGTCTATTATACAAGACGTGGCAAATATGGTTCAATGCTGTCTTACACAAAATTCTTTACTAATTTACGTAGCTATAGTTGTAAAATTTTTACCTTCTGGTTGAAACTTGTTTTATTAAAGTGAATAGTAACTACAACTCCTACTCCTGCACGCAAGTCAAAATATAGATATAAATACAACAGAAATTAAACTGTTTAGCCAAATATATCCATAATATTATGTCAATATTTGTCTAATAACTTAATTTACTAGACATGTATTTTTTATTTCTTTAGTTAGTTGGAAAAGCACTATATATATATATATATATATATATATATATATATATATATATACACACACACACACACAAACAACTTGGTTAGTCAGTTAATATGAAAAATAGATCAAATCACTAGCTTGCATTGAATATTTTTCTTTTCTTACCCTGAAACTTGAGGGAGATCTAATTGCAAATATTAGTAGATGTGAGAGTGTCAGCATGGGTGTCCACTTCATTATTTTTTAGTAAAACAAAAAAAAAAAAAAAAAAAAAAAAAAAATTTCTAAGTTAGTTTAGAAACATTTCTCAAAGCCATTTCTATAAGACAAAAAAGTCACCAGAAAACGTATTCATATTAGCATGCCAATGAAGAACAAATTTTCTAAAGATCAGAAATTACAAAGCAAAAGAGTGTCAAGTGTATAAACAATTAAGTCCCAAAATAGCAAAGGGTTTTTTTTTAACCTTAAATCTTTCCTAAATTCTCAAATTGCAAATACAAAAGGTTATAAAATGTGCATTCATATGTTATACACAATTGCTCTTTCAATGTATTATGAAAAATAAGAGAGCAATGAAGAGAAAATATAGCATTAGTACTTAGTATTTTGGTAACTGCACTGATATACATATAGTTGAATAATTTAAAAAAGAGCAAATGACACAAAGGAAAGATTTAAGAATTTTGTGCAGACCTTATGCTTTGATTAGAGTGCAACCGAGATTAGTGGAGATTATTACTGATAAATAAGGTCCAAGGCATAGCTATTACATCATAGGAAATAAAAGATAAATTGTTTATCTTTGCTTGAAGGAAAAGAATATGAATTTAATAGCATATTGGAGGAGATTAAAGAAAGGAGGATAATTGATACATTCTTTGACAGTTGAAGTATTTTGAAATATAAAAATATTTTTAAAACTGGAATAATTGCAGTTTTAAAAATGCTTAAGTGAAATGCATTATGTATAGAATGTGAACAATTTGCCTAACACTTGACTGAATGGTGACTACTATTATCAAAGAACAAATGTTAATTGAAATACACACATTAAATGTTTTGTGTATTGTAGATTCTAGAAAGATGCAAATGTTCATATTGATATGAAAGACTTGTCTTATTTAATGTGACAGATCACAAGAAGTAAATTTTAAATTGCCGACAAGGATACTAATTGAGTAAAGATGCAAAGTAGTAAATAAAAACTTGTTATTGTTAAAAAGGATGGTCACTGTATTAAGATATTTATATAAGTAATACAAAAGACAACAGTAAAGATAAGGTATAAAGACCTGTCAAAAAACAAAAAAAAAAAAGATTTAAATGAAAATCTATGTGATTCACGTAGAAAAGAAATGCTTTTAATTTGATAATGTACAGTTGTTAGCTATTTAGAAGAATGATTCAGAATAGAAATATTCTTTAGATTTTTAACAAAACTGTCTTTTTCAATAAGATTCTTTGTAGATCAATGTGTCACAACCCTACCAAGTGAACAAATATCAAGAGAATTTTTACAGGGGTGAATTATTAGCCACATACCTAATTTACATTAAAGGATTTCAATGCTCTATTTGCCCACAGATGGGATGGCATAGAGAGAAGTGGATAAGTTAATGACCTCTCCAAACTTCCATGTTTTTCTCAAGAACATTAGCACATAATAAATGCAAACTGTCCCAATCAGAGTTTGAACTCAATTCACTAATGTCATTCTCAGCATTGTGAACCATCTAACCACCTATATCTCCAATGTAAGTAGAAAATTATAATCCCTCATCAAATAGATTCACTGACTGTTCATTGTAAAAAACATATTAATGTTCTTTACAAAAACATTTAAGTTTTGATGTGCTGCCAGTGCAATGAACAGTGCTAAAAAGAATGTACCGTATTTGAGTAAAATACAACTATTTTTTTTTTTTGGTTACATATACAATCCCCATTTTATTATGCAAGCAGAGTATAAAACAAGTTTCTGTCTCGATAAGACAGTCTAATTATTTAACACAATTTTAAGTTGTCAGTACAAATCCTGGGTCAAAATATTTTGGTCAGAAGGCAAAAGATGAGTTTTTGCAAAAAAATAAAATTAAGAAAAAAAAATTACTTAGTGGGTCAATCATAAAATATAAATTAACACTGCAAATCATCCTAACTATGAAAACCTAGTTGTATATGCAGACCACTTTTGAAAGTATTCATTTTAGAATAGGACCGCTATTAATATATAATGGTTACTGTCTCAACTTCAACAAATTAAATCTTCCCTTTGTATATTATTAGTTATTAGTGCATTTCAGCCTATTCATTCTGCAGCCTTCATCAAGTATAATTTATGTATTTATTTTATTTAAAACAAAAATATGGTACAAGGCCAAAAATTGAGTTAGGTGTTGGTTTTCACAATCTTATTAATTTAGATCGCCACATTCACTAACCAAGACAATGTTTATTATTCTTTTACAATAACATTACATTTATTCTGAATCTTTTTTCCAACAATCACTAAAAAGTTGCATTGTCACTACAGAAGTTCTAATACACTTTTTTGGAATTTTCATGTAGAGAGGGGATTAAAAAACAAAAAAAAAATTCTTTCATGTGCCAATTTTAAGACGTTTCCAGATTTATTTGAAATAATATTTACAGAAGAAGGATGTGTTAGTCCGCATCCCTCACCCTGATGTAACATAGCAGAAAAAAAACAAGTTAACCAGTTGAAAAAGGATGTAGGGAAAATGTAAAAAAAAAAAAAAAAAAAAAAATAAAAAAAATAAAGTAAAATAATCCTACATTACCAGAAAACTTTGTCTTCTGCCATCTGACAAAGAGGGAGATGAAATTATATATATATATATATATATATATATATGAATAAAAATGACAATAGGAAAACTGGTAATTGCTGATGCGTTTCGTCCAATGTGGACTTTATCAAAAATAAAAAGGACAAATGGGCTTATACATTCACAAACAAACTTTAGCTAAAGCATGCCTATGCTAATTAGGCTAGGCTGACTATCCTCTCTCAGAACAAAATCCTTAACCAGTCACTTCACTCAAGGTTAGTCCCATTCACAGAAACCAGTTGTACTACATTCATCCATTTAAAAAAAAAAGTTGTATATGCACTTTTTGAAAAGTCTTACCATTAATAAATATACATTTTGTTCCTCACAACAACTCCAAGTTTACATTAAGCCCTGTTTTCTTTTTTTTTTTTTTAAAAAAAAAAAAAAACACCAGCACTCAACATACATGCATGCATACACACAAAATATAATTTACACACACAATTTATCAACCATAAGCCAAAGTATGTACCCAGTTAGTGGAGAGAAAAAGACAAGTCAGTGTGGACTTCTCTATTCATGTCACATGTATAATCCATGTGAAGAAAAATTTAATGATGGAAGAAAATAAAAATTGTCGTTAATATCTATCAATTTATTTCGAAAGGCACACCAAGTAAGAGAAAGACACCAACTTCCTGCATAAAATGGACTGATCCCCATTGCTATAAATCAATTACCATTTTCCATCACTAATTTTTGTTTCATACAGATTATACCTGATGAAGGTTGAAAAATGGATTGGCTGAAATGATGTGTTAACAACAAGTATAGAAAAAGGAAACAAAGGTCTGAATAATGTTGAGTATATTAATGACAGTTTTCAAAGTTATTGTCAATAATGGTTACTTTATTGATCCAAGGAAACAAAACTACCCCACTATTACTTGCATAATGCAAATTTCTAGTTTAGTTTTGGATTACAATACAGAATTTCTTGCCTTCTACACAAATAAAAACAGAATATTATTTTTGAAAACTCTACAAAAAAAAAAAAAAAAAAAAGTGCTAATACAGGCATAAGAAATCATATTTTACTACATATCTACTGCTGACAAAACCTTTAAAAGATTTAAGAGATTTTCCATTTTAAGCTCAACAAAAACAAATTCATTGTATTGAATAAATTTGTTTAAAAAGAGAAGAAAAAAAAGATAAAAAATAAAATCAAATTTAGTCTGGATTTTTTTAAAAATCTAGCAGCAAAACTAATCCAGAAATATCCAAATATGCAAACAAAAATATTTTCAGTGCAGAAAAGTATCAGTGAAAGTAGTATTTATGAAAAAGAAAGTAATATTTGTTTTTTCAGTTTGATTAAGCAAACTTAATACTTTAGAAAAATTCTTTGTGTCAATTATTAATAATTGTGATTGTTATGTAAACATGCAGTTATACAGACATAAGTGAATTCAGTGTTAAACAGTAGAAAAGAGAACACACAAAATAAAGAACAGGCAAACCTAGAAGAGGTCAGGGAGAAATGGATAACCTTATAAATACATCTGTGTGTATATATATATATATATATATATATATATATATATATATATATACACACACACAGAGAGAGAGAGAGAGTTCTTTAGACCAATAATCATACAACTAACAAAGACAAAAAAATAAAGACAAAAAAAAAAAAAAACAAATACAATCTATAACTTTATCCAAAACTGACAGTACAGTGTAACCCAGATATAAGAGAGTTGTCAGGACTGGAGAAGAAGTCTCTTATATCCGGGTTTGGTCTATTTTATATACATTAACACAGACTAATTTGGGACCAGAGAAAATCTCTTATATCCAGGTTACACTGTATCTTATTTTTAACCAAAAATGAGCAAAATTTAATTGCCAAGTTGAAGCAAAATAAATCCTATATGATTGTTTCCCAATACTTTGAAACTTATATCTTCATTTTTAGTTATTTCTATCACAACATTTTAATGTTCAATTATTTATCACATCCAGTAACCTTCAAAGAAAGTTTATTGAAGCACTACTAGAAAAGAAAAAATAAATAAATGTTGGTTTCATTTTTCCGGAAGTTGTGAATTCAATCCCTGGGTGAAGGAGTGCAAAAGCACATCAGTTGAAAAAGAGAAAGCAGTGAAAACACAAAGAAAAGTGACAATTACAAAATCTGAAATACTTAGAAAGATTATCAAATGTGACAAAAGAAGAAACAAAAAGCTAAGGATAAAAAAGATATACTTCCATAGAAGAAACGAGGTTCCATTCAACATTCCCTGAAAGTCACCAAATATGATAGCCACTTGAAGAAAGCCTGGATATACAGTGGTCAAAAATGTTAGCAAGGCAACCAAAGTGAGAATGTAAATGTAAAAGTATTGTATAATAATAACAATGCTGCATCCCAAAAATATTCAGGCAGAAATTCATTATTAAAGCTAATTAATCGTCTTATCACAGCTTAACTTGTCAGGATACATTTTGGAAAAATGAAGTATAATTTTAAAGCAAATATTTACTATCTTCATTATTAAAATAACACCACAACTTTTACAGAAAATCATATCTAAATGAACACTAAATAGTTTTCTCAAGATTATCTTAACTTCAGTGAATTCAGTTATGTACTTCCTTCCAAATACACAATCAGCTTCTTGTACTTAAAAAAAAAAAAAAAAAAAAAAAAAAAAAAATAATAATAAAAATGCTTAATACAAGACGAAGCAAAAAATCATTTTAACACTTTCACAGCTGCATTCTTATAGCATTGTTACCTGGCTGTACTAGCCCATTTTGGGGGAAAATATGAAATAAATGGAAATACTAGAAATTACTGGAAATAAATAACTATAAAGATGCTGATGGGGGATTTCTATGGTTGCTGCCATTTTAGTTTTGATAGTATACTCTGCAGAACAGATTAAGCTAAACAGCACTCCCAACATATAAAAATACATCATATTGTTGTATGTATGCTACTAAATGTCTATGCTGGTTTGGAAATAACACTAAGTGGAACCAATGTTCCAGGGTGTCTTGAAAACATATGTACCTCAACAGTAGGCAAAGAAAGTTTCATAAAGACATCCAAGTACATTCTCAGAAGTGAAAGAGTTAGGCATTTCCAGCATAAAATAAATACAAAAACCAGATTATTTATAGATCATCATGGAAAACAGAATTCCTCAGAAACTGGATATTTTTTTAAAAGGAGATTACAGTAGTTAATAAGCTGCAGGTTTAAAAAGTATAAAGATCATCAAGTCAATCCATTTATTAAAAAACATTCCTAAAATAACCATCTAATTAGAACACTTTTAATTAAAATTTTAATTACTATGAAAAAGATCCTGGCTGGAAACCTTATTTCATGTACACATCTAAAGATTACCTATTGCTCCACTATACTGTTATACAGTGTGCATCAGGCATTAACAAGATGAAGGTATCATTGCCACTAATGTCTTACCATTATGTGGGAGGCATTTCTGCTGTATCCTGTATATCATTATCAATGCTATCCAGCTGTATTAATACAGTTTAGCTGTTCTAGATGTTATACTGACAGAGACAAGTATTGAAATTCTAGCAATTTTGAAGTATTATTTTAAACTGCACCTCAAATTCACTAGCTGAAATTGGTAAGTAAAAAGAAATGAAACAATATCTAACTATAAACCCAAAAGTGTTTTAAGGGCAGTGACTTGTCCCTAGAAATAAAGCCCAGACTCGAATAACCATCAGTTGGTGATTATGATGCTTTAAAATGAAAAGTAAAAGAAAATTCAACCATCAGCACTTATTTTCAGAAAACTTAGGATTATTGAAACATCTATGTAGAGCCTTACATGAGCTTTAAAAAAAAAAAAAAAAAAATCTGATTAAAACACAAATTTTTGATACACAACTATTAAAAATCATTATGTAGAATTACCATTGTCTTTATTTTGTGTTCAAATAATTCAGTGAAATGAGTGTAGCTTTTTTAGCAGAATCAGGAATCAAAAAGTGCTGGCTTTCAAAAAATAAAATACTATTTTCAAACTTAACTATTTCCTTCATTTCAAAATTACTACAATAAGAGAATAAGGAACACCAAACAGAAGAGATTATTATTTATTTCCTAATGACTGAAGATTTGAATAACCGACACAAAAATACTGATACTAACAAAAGAGTTTTTTTATAAGGTCTTTCAACAATGAGGTAAATTGTCAAATTTCACATAGAAAATGCATTTAGTGACAATAATGCACTAGTAGAAAGTGCAAGAGAGTAAAAGTGTTTAGTAAGAAAAATTTGTTTTTTATTTGAGTTATTGGTTGTTTAATAGACACATTGACTTGATTGGGACAGTTCACGTTAAGTAAATTTTGTACCTTACTTGTTATTTATGAAGCAGGTATTAAAAAAAAAAAAAAAATAAAATAAAAAAACAGGAATTAAACCATCTAGATACCAATGTTAACAAAATTAGCAAAAATACCAAGAAGTATGCTGGAGTACTGAAAAAAAACTTGCTGTCACTTGATAGTTACTGTTAATGTGAAAAATTCAACAAGTACACAAAAAATTATTTTTGTTATTGCTGTTAATGATGATGATGATGGTAAAGGGTGCATGAGTAAACAGAGAACGCAAATAGTATATGCAACAGTGATAATCGTATTTTTTCTGATTCTGAAGAAGTAAAAAAAATGAATTATTTTTATGATTAACTTTAATATTTTACTTTTGCTTGCATTTTCTATGGATGATAAGATCAAAGAGAAACTGCTTCCAAAATTACTTAACCAAATTTAAAAAGACTTCAATTCTTTTTAAATTCTAATTTGATTTTAACTTTAAAACTTAAGTTATTGCTTGAACAGATACAAACTCAATTCATATTTATAGTAGGTACAGATCATATTTTTTTATTCTTCAAAGTCATACATACTGGTATAGACATAAGTCTATAACATAATAAAAAAATCATTTTATACAACAAATACTTATTCTTAGTATAATGTCCTTCCTTCCTTATCCCAACATATCACCATTATTAATATGAAGTGAATCATATCGTGAAAATATCATTGATCAACCCAACCAAATATATATATATATATGATTGGATTGATCAATCCAGCCAAATATGTTAGCTCTATCTGATATTGAGCGCTTTCCAATAAGTACCGCAAAATATATATATATATATACTTTTCATATATATATATATATATATATATATATATATATATATATATATATATATATATATATATATATTACATATTAAACAGGAATTTACAATTGTACATCGTCTCACATATTTCTCAAGCAAGAAAGCAAATCTATATAAGGTTTATATTTTTACTGTGTCAAGATTCAATTACTTTTTCAACATGATTAAATCAAACATACACACTAATATATATTGTTTAAAATCTGCTATACTTGTGGAGGAAGAGTGCTCAATATTGCCGATAAAGCGTTTGTTGATAGACATAAGTATCAACACATGGTCTGAATATTGCTTGAAGCATGAAACTGACAGTAGTGCTGCATGTCCACTTTGTATGTTTTATATATATATATATATATATATATATATATATATATATATATATATATATATATATATATATGAAAATGTTTGATTACTTGTTATCTTATAACAGCTTCAAAACTAATATGCATTACAACAAAAAAATATCCCTGTTATTAACTAATTTTGAAATCTAGTTTTTTTTTCAGCTTCAATCTATTATACTTAGAAAGTATATTATGACTTGTAATAATCCATCAGAGATTTTGCACCTCACCAAAAAGGTTTGTTCATACCCAACAGCAAAAACAATAACATCTCTGGCCTTCTCAAAACATGTTTCTTATATACTCATTGTACTAACCACATGTCCACAATGATTAGTCAATAAGCAAATGCTACCATGTCTAAGCAAATTAGCTATGATTGGTCAATAAGCAAATGCTACCATGTCTAAGCAAATTAGCTATGATTGCTCAATAAGCAAATGCCACCATCCCAATGTAGATGAGTTTGTACCACTATTGCCATGCAAATTTATCTATGGCACTGTCTGTGCTCATAAGGCATTTCTCCACACAGAATCATATTGACAAACTTATTTGCACCAAATGTGGGCACTTTGATGTGGTATAATGGTTAGAAAGCTTGTCTTGCCAGATCAATTACAACCGAGTCATAAGTCCAATCCTTACCGGATGCTCCATACTATTGGTCTTGTGCCACATCTAAGCTATGCTTATTAACTCAGTATATTCAACAGATGCCCTGACCCAAGGTCTCTTATCCCATTAGTCTGTTCTCCCATATTTTAATTAAAAAAAAGTGCTGGAAACTTTAGCATTAACTTAATATGATTAATAAAAAAAAAAAATAAATGCAAACTGAATCAAGTCTACAACAATATTTATTATAGGCTTTAACTTTTAAAGAAAAATTCTAGTTTTCGTTTCATTCCAATGTATTCATTACCAAGTACTTTAATAAATATGGTGTTCACATGTATAACTTTATAGTATATTTAGGTAGCAATCTTTTGTTTAAATATGTTTTATTAAGTAGAAGAGACAGGGAAATATTCTTTTTAATAAACTAATTCTTATGTGTAATCTGAAGAGTATTCAAAAAGAGTGGAATTGGCAAGCATAGTTAAAGTTCTCATCTAGTCTGCTGCATTCACTTTTGCACAAATGCACTTGGGAAAGGCATGAATCCATTTCTTCTCCAGTATTGACAATGTAGACCGAGCTCTCTAACCTTGGATGCCAACCAATCTAAGAGAAGAAAAATATCTTTGAATTCAAAAAGCATGGAGAATGAAAAGAAAAACTACTTCACTATCTTTCTCAAGTCATGGCAGTTCACAGATCAAAAAGAAAAGGCATCTGTAGAGAGCCATGATTGCTTACATCCTGAAGGGATATAGCATTTTTTTTTTTTAAATGGTAACATTAATTCCTAGATACATAAATGATTTAAATCATAAGCAAAGTTAATCACAGGCCTGATTGAAGATTCTTGTTTAGTGCAAGACACAGACATTTATAATTTATATATATATATATATATATATATATATATATATAAGCTTATGTTTTCACTTATAAACTGTATGTACTTCCATTTAATTATCTAAAACCTATAGTAGAATAGCTATGCCTTGTATTAAAGGGGTAGCAAAGTATGAGCAAACCAATTGATACATGAAGTATAATTTTATTGTTACAGTTTTCCTAACATATAGGATTTTCTTTTTGTTCTTTCCACAAGAAAGTTTCATTGGAGACAATTGTAAAAATTTCTTAGAAGAAATAACCGGCCAATCATCTGTCATTGATGTAGATTACTGCCTGAAAAATAAAGAGCTTCAATTGAAGCTTATCAACAAAGAATAGCACAAATGTGCCAACAGAAAAAGGTCAATCTTTGGTTCATTTTATATTATTAGATATCTTTTTACAAAATTATTGACAGCATTACCATCTTTTTCAAGATGGCTAAATGCAAAAAAAAAATAAAAAATGAATTGATAGAATTTAATATCAAACAAGTGGCAACAAAAAGACCATTTACAAACATAACCCAAGGTAGCTGTACCCACGATCTACCCCATTTTCATTACTATTGCCAATGATTTTTAAATTGACTTATAAAGCACAACAGAAAGATGTTTTTGGATTTTGATCTTAAAAATTCCTGTGGATGATTTTACAGTGGTTAATATAATCTCAAAAAGACCAATTATGGTGCCATCAATTTTTTTAAGGTATACCTACATACAAAATGAAACAAAGATTAACAACACTATTGAGCTTTAAAAAAAAAAAAAAATCATCAGTTCATAATAATGGTTTATAAGAGCACATAAGATCACTTATGACAGTGTCCAAAACACATGTAAGAAACTACTCAATAATATGTAATACAAGGTATTATCTTATAAAAAAAAAAAAAAAAAAAAAAAAAAGTCCCTTTTCTTGTTAGTTAGGTCAAAAATGAATAAAGCTCTGTGTATGTTCACGTCTGCTGCTGGTAATATCACAGCTGCTGCAAGTGTCCATCATAGTCTCACCACGCACAATATTGAGGTGTTAAACTTATTTAAAAGAGCAAGAACTTAAATTTAACATTACTTATCTTTATACATGGGTACAAATCTAGTAATATAAATATAACAGCAGCCATTTATCTGGGTTTTAAGCTGTAATAAAGATGAGACTGCTTGTAAGTTGGCATGTTACAAATGGTTCAAATTTTTATAACCCATAAAATAAAATGTATATACAAATGTTTTCTACAGCATCATATTTTTTTTTTGTTTTATCTTTCCAGAGAGACAATTGTTACACCTTTCCAAGCATTGTCTTTTGATACCCAGCCAGCAAGACTGGATCTCGACATCTTTCATTTTCTTCAACCCTGCTGCCAATTCTATATTTTTTCTCTTTCACTTGGTTTTCATTTCATTCTTCATTAACTCTCTTAAGTTTCACTTTCCTTCCTTAACACCCCTTTCTTCCCAACTCACTTTATTGCCTCCTTCACTTTTTCCAATTCTTTCCTGCATTATAAAGTAGAATTCTCAGTCACGAAGAATAGCCAATTCAAACTCAAAATGATTGGATATTGGCCAGATACTAAACGCTGATCATAGTTTAAAAAGCATCATGATCATACAAACAAGCAAAATAATAACAATACTAATACAGATTCTAACCCTGCTACTTATGTAAAGGACAGAACTGAGTATTCTAGTGGATATTAACATGAAAAAACAAATTTGGTAAAAAGTAAATTACTTCTAAAAACAGGTGTATTCAACTATTTTTTTTCCCCCACTTATTTATGCAACTGTTAAATTTTAAACAAAATTTATCCAAATCTTAATTCAGATATCTTATTCACCAAAAGAGAAACATAACCAAAATTTGTAAGATTAATAATATACAAAATCAACTTGTAGAAATATTGAAAATTTTCTTCTCTGTTTAGAAGTTTGGAGAAACTTAATATATGCAAACTATTATCCAAATACTGATTGATATTTGTTTTCATAATACAGAATAGATTTAATAAATAATAAAGTACTAAATAAGATCATCTAAAAATTAAGCAGATTTTAATTTTGGGAGCATAACATTAATGAAGTTGTTCATAGAGAAATTAAAGCTAGAACTGCAATTAAATATTTTACTCTTAATTGTTTGTCTTAATATGAGAGTGTACTTAAAAGATTTTGGCACAAATCACATTCTAAAATTTGAGAAAGTGAACAAATATCAGATTTTTTTTTCAGAAGGGCTTCTTAGTCTGGCCAAGCACTTTTCAGCACTTCTCATGATTTTGTATAGCCATTTCATTTAGGGGAAAAAATAAATTAAAAAGAAAAAAAATGGGAGAGAAAAATCCCCCAAGATGATAACCAGTCTGCAAAGTGATTAAATACCTAATTTTACCTGTTTTTACAATGAACGCAAGTGGGGGGTTTTTTTTTTTTTCACCAGATAGATTGAAATTGACACAACCAATTACTAAAGTCCCACATCTCCATGATTAGGTGGTAAACTAAAAACTTTGGCACCTCATGAGTTGCACGGATAAGATTTTGCATATAGATGTTTGTACAGTTAATAGATGAACAAGAATAAAGTTATTCTTAGTTGATTCTGAAGTCAGATTCCAAATAATTTTTTGTCTTCGTTTCCTAGTGTCCCAAAATATACATGATACTGAATTCCTCCTAAATTACAACTTATACCCAAAATGGCAGTGTTAATGTTGGCAGTCTATAAATATACATTGATATAATAAATATTCAAAGTAGCCTCAGATTCCCAAAACAAATGTTGGGTCTCATTAATTATGCACTTTCTGAGGGGGGGAAAAAAAAAAAAAGTAGTTTCAAGTAAAAGAGCACTCGTCCAGTATCCAGCAGAGAGAAATGACTATTTGAACAGACAGACAACTTCATACATTTTGAAAGTCGCAGAAATTAAATACAAACTACCCAGAAGTTCAGGGAATTTAAACAGTGAATACAAACTGACTGTAGTACAGATTTTGCCACTACCTTTTGAGTTGATATATTGGCTCACAAGAGAACTACTTTGGAGAAGAGAGTGCTAGGACAAGTAATTTTTGTTCATAGTCAAATTACTTAAAATGTTGAAAAATTTGTAAATATAAATTAAATCTCTTGTGATAATTTTCTTTCTGATGTTGGTCAGTCAGTTATGTGCCATGCGTGATACACGCTAGGGTGATAATGTATCTTTCAATACATGACCGACAAGGCAGATTTTTTTCTGCCCACAGTAGGTTGCCATTTCTTTCTGTGGTAGACCAGTTGCTATCCAAGGCTATAGAACATGGTCTGTCCTGCTATTTAGTCATAGATGGGGGAGAAGAGGATTCATACCTTTCCCAAGGGTATTAGCACATAAGTTAATGTAATGGATTTGACTGAAAATTGAACTCGGCTCTGATTCCTCAATCTGAACCACCATGCCTCTATCCTCCAAAGACTTGCTTTCTGATGTACTCATCTGTAATCATACCTACAGTTACCAGAATGTTATCTGATTTATGCATTAGTCATCCTGATACAGGACTTCATGAAGCAACAGCAAAACATCTTTTAAAGTTTCACCTTTTAAAAACCTTCATTAAATGTTTGGATTGACTACCTTTACTATTTTTCCTCTTCAACTTTCTGCATTGATTTTGAACCAGTAGATATGAGGGAAAGAAAGTCCTCTAGATAAACATATTTATTGCAAGTGAAGAGGCTATTTGCAGAAGGGATAATTGAGAAAAGTCATTTCTCTTGGCATGCTCAGATTGTAATGACTTCTAATGAGTGACAGAAGAAAAGAATGGTAGTTGATTACTCTCAAACTGAACTGTTTTCACATTTAGATGTTTACCCCCTACCAAAAACTGAAAAACAATATGGTGCAATATCAATTCCTTAGCACACTTGACTTAAAATCTGCCAAGTACCAAGTCCCAATTCTTCATGAAAACAAGCTTTACACTGCTGAGGTTTTCTATACCAATTCTACCAGATTTCATTTGAAGTAATCAATGGAGTTGCCTGCTCTCAGTGTATTATAGAAAAACTCATTGTCAATATCTTTCTAATATGTCTGTTTATCTGGATAACACAACTGGAGAAAATAGGGAAAAATCACAAGACTTCAACAGATTTATTGGATCAACTGAGAGACCAACAATCAAAATTGCACAGTCTCTGTAAAATTTTACTTAACCAGACACTACTTCACTTTGCTTACTGGTCAGAAATCAATGGCTTTCATGCATTATTCTAAGCAGTCTAATAAAACTAAGAATGATAATATTCAGAAATGGAATATAGAGCTTGCTTGCTACAGTACCACCCTGAGTGGAATAACATTACAACAGATGCTTTGTCTAGGGAATCTCAAACATGTAGCATGCAAACCACATGCAGCCCATGGAGAACTGTTTTTGTGACCAATATCTTCCTCAAAACTGAATGCTTAATAAGTTTTTACCTTATCCTGTTCCATACTTTTACAGCAGTAGTATTGAACTAGACCTACCCACAAAATGCAAACAAACAGTAAATCAATTTTAAGGCCAGTGAGATCTGTTCTAGTTCCTCTCCAGGGAAAGGAAGAAAACTTGATTTTGATGCTGAAGGAGGTTTCCTGCATCAATGTAGGGCATTTTTTTGCCTCATATTTCTGACAATTAATGATTCTTTTTAAAAATTGCACATAAATTTTGCTGCTTTTTTTTTTATTTATTTATTTATTTTTTTTAAATGTCCTTAATAAAGATGAACATCCAGAATATGTGTGAAATTTTGCCTACCTGCCCTACTTTCTTTCCCTCCTCTTTCTCTAATTTACTTTCACAATTCCTATCACTCAAAAATACCAAACTGATTTAATTTAGCTTTGTGGGTCCCTGGATCCAGGATTTGGAAACAATCCCTAAATGAGTCCATGGACCTCATGCTTGTGTCCCACCCAACTGATTTTGATGCCCTCCCTATTGATAATACCCTGGCAACAGACATGCTTTTGGCCCACTGCACCCCTCCCTCAGCAGAAAATGATCTTTTTATATCCTTGAGGTTGAGACCCCTGATTTAGGACACACTGATCTGCATATTATCTAAGCATTATACAAATGTTACACTGTTAGAACAGGGTTCCACCATTCTGTTAAAGATGTAAAAAGAGTATCAAATTCATGCCTTGAGTGTAAACTATTTTCATTAGAGCAAGTGTATCATTTGAGAGACTTAATATCAATCAAGGCTCTTGAAGAAAAACTACATTCCTAAAAAATTCTTAAGATTACTAATTCTATTATAATTTTTTTTTTAAATTAGGAATAATTTTTCTTTAAGCAAATATTTAATAGCTTTATTACCCCAACTTGATATTTAGCAGAGATAAAGCTTTGAATTCTGACCCCTAGAGAAATAAACATTATACAATCATATAGAAAAGTATAATCCTGTTTGACCCTAAATAAACAACCACTACTAGTCAGAATAGGATCATATGAAGCAAAGTTTAATTAGTTCTGCAAGACAACAATGTAATAAATTCACAAGATTTCCTTCCCTGAAGTTAAAAAAAAAAAAAAACAGTTGGTTAGTTTGGACTACACTTGTAACAACCAAAAAACTATATCAGAAAAGAAAAAAAAAAAATAAACACATACACAATGAAACAAGTTTGGTCTCAACAGTATTGGACATAATTTACTTATGATTTTACTAATGCCTTTTTAAGCAAGATATCTTCTCTACAATATAAATGGCATTAAGACAGTTTGCACGATCAAATAAAAATGCTTTAAAATATTATCTTATTATACTGCACCAATGCTATTTATGTAATTTACAAAACCAATGAAATGGTTTTATTCTGGAAATTTATGTGTTATGTTTTTAAATCTCTTATTTTTTCATTAAAACATATCAAAGCCTAATAAATTTAATACAAACTTTCATTCAAAAAATCCAATAGGTAAAATTCCCTAATAATTCATATTCTGAACTGAATGCTCTCATGAATTTGTTTAAATTTTAACATTTTTTTCATATTTGTAAAGAAAAGCAAATAAATATATATATAACAAATATCCATTACTGAGCAATAAAATGAAAAGTATTTCATAAAAAGTAATTTGAAAATAAATCCTTAACAGCACTGAAAGAAATATTTTAGCAGGCATTCTCAAAGACATACAGTAAAAAAAAAAAAAAAAAAAAAAAAAAATCTAGTGACTCACCAATACATATTTCCACACAAGGTTCTTCACCAGATAAATCTGAAAATAAAAATTTTAAAAAAAATTATAGAACAAATGCAGCATATTGAGCAAGATTTTTCAAGTACAGGAATTTGTTTAAGAATTTCTTTTTGTATGTGTGCAGGACTTTCACTGAGTAGATTCATGTAGAAAAATTTAAGGAAATTTCTTTTTAATGGAGAGGAATGTTTATATACAGGGTGATCTGAAAGTTGTCACTCCTGCATAATATAATTTTCTATTTTAGAAAAATAGTTGGAAGAGAGATAGGGTGACAAGACGTTCAGAACACCAAGTAGAAAGAAACTAATTTCAGTAGTAATCACACTTCTCATAGTAAACAATTCAAGGAGAAACAGATATTAAACCTAAGACTAAGCTTCTAAATGATGAATTTAACTCCTATTAGTATTTTAACAGCAAAAGCATACAATACAGTAGCCAAATTTTTGTTCAGTTTAAGTTAATATCAAAAATAAAAATGGTTTTATTTTTATAAGAGATTTTCTTTGAATTTTTACCATTAACTTTATTGAACCACATCTTTATCATTTCATTACACTTTCTTCTGTTATCTTTCAGACAATGTCATCATAACTTCATCCTCCCAGAATATTTTATCTTATCAAAGAATACTTTAACTTTTTATCAAGAGACTTTTGTAAGGATTGAAATAAAGGGGAATCTAAAGCCATAACAACTCTTACTTGGTTCCCAAAGAATCATTATCCAGATTAAGTATAACTTTTCAATTAATTAATTCAGATGCTTTTTCTAGATTTCTGCCTTAAATTTGTAGAATTGAAAGCAATATTTGTTCAAAACAGTTTGGTTCTTCAGAAAGAGCTCAAAGTAAAAGACTCTTTGAATTTTAACATATGCACATCATTTTTTTTAGCAGAAGACTAGACTTTGGTAAAGTCAGTGGCATCTCATTTTACTTGCCACAAGATCTCTGGCATTTCACATTATTGTAAAGTGCCCACGTCTTCATAATTTGTTTCAAAAACAACATTTTCATTATGTTTAAGTAAAGAAACATGTTTTTTTTCCATTTAATTCATTTGAAAGCCACACCTCAAACAAACAAAACAATGGGACAATATCCTTTTTTTTTCTTTTTTTTAAATAAAACCACTAAAACACAAGTGGGTTACTGAGTGCGAAAGACTATAAGAAAAAGAAAACATTATTAAGGAGAGATAACAATAAAATTAAGAATTAAGTGAGAATTGCATTTAAATTTTTGAAGATCAAAGTTGACTGGAAGGGAAGAAAGTCAAAAAGAGTTCTCCAATTAAAAACAGCAAGAGCAAAAACTGTTAGCATAGAACTTACAGTTAGTTACATCTATAGTGCAGCAGATTAATGAAATAATCTTTCACTTGGTGGTACAAGCACAAAGTTTGGTATACATGTGCTCCAGGACCTATTCTCTCAGAAAAGTATGTTACCCACATTGAAAAACAAAATGGCCGCCATTTTTCAAGATGGCCGCCATTTGAAGTGATTTGAATATGTGTGAGCTAAATTTTGATGGAATAATGCTATTTTAACATTCTATGCGTCAAATATGTTTTTGAGTTAGAAAAATCAATTTCTGCACTTACAAAATTGTAATTATTGAAAACAAAGATGATATGACCAGAATTAAATGACAACAGGCTCTTTCAGTGCTACATTTTGCAAAAAGAAAAAAAATGAATAATATGGCATATACAGCAGGAAATTATCTTTTGATTCCCAAAATGATAATTTCCGGCTGTATATACTACATTATTATTATTATTAGCACAGTCTCAAGTGTACACAATTGTGTGCATGCAAGTTCAACTGTACATTTGAGACTGAAGCGATAGCATTTACATTACCCTCAGCATTCTGTCTTGCAGCCACATTTTGTTAACTGCTGACAACTTTGGGCAGTGGGTGGAAGGGTCATCCAAAAGACTTGACAGACCTTGCCATCTTTCTGCCACCCCTAGTTAACTGGGCTTTCAGTTTGCATTTTGCACACTGTTGCCTGGCCCCATATGCAGCCTGCTTGGTAGGCAGACTGTCTGACATACTGTATGAGAGCTGCACTTGTCAGTGGAATGGCATCATAAGATCTTTGCTTCCAAGCAAACAAGCCCAGTCTTGCCTCATCGGTTTTGTACATAGTGCTGTTTTTGTCATACATGGTGATGACAAATTTCTCACGGACATTGTAGTCTGCATTTTCCAGGACTGGTGGGTACTGACTTAACTTCTTGAAGACAGGAGTCACTTGACAGTAAACCTGCCATGCAGTTTTTTTGCCTTTTCCACAAAAAGCTGACAGAATATCACAACCAGTGAAGGTGTGAAAGAACAGCATGCCACTGGATTTGTCTGTTCCAAGATTTGCCACCATGTCATGAATTAGCAACCACTTAATGAACTGACCCTAGCCAAATTCAACCAACAGCATTTCCATACCTACATCTTGGAGGGTAGCAAAAACACTGACTACAACAAAGAGAACATGTGCGTCACATGCTTTAATCAACACAGATGTCATCTGTTGCTTGGCTGCATGAAGAGCATGAGTGAAGATTCTGGAGTCCACTTCCTCGTGGTTGCAAGGCATCAAGACTGGGGGATCTGTTGGAAAGAGCCTAATCTCCTTTGGTCACAACAACAACATTGTCAGGACACATGGTCACTATCAGCAAGGAACCCAAAGAGCTCTGTCTTCTTGTCTCTCAGGAAGCTTTTCCATTTAGGTGGCAGCTAGGTTTTTCACAATCACTTGGCATTGATCCCCTTTGCCTCTCTTTGATCTTGTTTCAGCCTTCAGGCTGGAAGTCCAATAAACATCAAAAACTGTGTCCTCACAAAATTCAATCAGTACATCTGAATCTTTGGAACCACATCGAGAATAGCATATCCCTCAAAAGTCTTTGATATTTTTGGCAGCAATGAATACACAAGAGAGGACCCATCAATGATAACAGCATCACCTCCTGGTCTAGTGCTGGGAGGAGTAACTGTAGCTTCCAGAATTTTTGCAAGTTGTGATTCTGACCAGTGTGGAGTTTCCCCACTATAAGTCAGTGCCGCAGGGAAAGACTGGTTTTCATGTTGGAAAAACTCAAGCAGGTCACACTCTCATGCTTGGTAATCATATTTGAGTACCTGCTGCTTCATGTTGCCAGAAGTTGCAGCTGCCTCTTGGTGAAAGAATTCTTTGTTCTTTTTGATGGGCTTATAGAAGGAAGCTCCATCACCCAGACAATTGGAAGGCAATTTTACGTTTCTTAAGGTGATTCCTTATAAGTTGTTATAGAGTAGTTTCACAGTGGAGGCTTGTATTTGTACTATGTCTGTCCTAAAATAGGTTTGACGTACAAAATGTTAGGAACTTGATATAATAGGTAATGACGCAGAGAAATCTAGTCGTAGTCACCGATACTTTAACATCCGACTAACAGTCGTCCAGCATTGACTGAATGACCAACTCCCTGAGCGACTGCTCCACCTCGTTACTATTACTACTCCTACTTATTATAGGTGGGAGAGTCTAACTAAAGAATAGGTGTGTTCCACTATAACATCCCCCCTAAAACTTTTCTCCATAGGAGTAAACAGTTTTCTTTATTTATTTTTCATTTTTTACAGGAAATATGAAAAAAAAAAAAAAAAAAAAAAAAAAAATTTTTTTTTTTTTTTTTTTTTGCAACATCGTAGCGTATTTCCTACGTTTTTTTGATCCACCAATAAATGATCAGTTGCCTTTCTTTTTTTTCTGGATCGGCGTACCCCAGGTAAAATTGTTGCAGGCGTTGTCAGATCAATGTATTGAAAAGTTACCTCCATCGGCATTTCTTTCCACGGGACCGCTGTCGACCACGTCTGAAAAATATTGTCTGATCTGGTTACTGCATGTGAATTTTTTGCCTTTCACCAAGTACATCATATTGCCAATCCACTTTTCTATTTTTTTTTTTTTTTTTTTTTTTACACCTCCATAGTGTTACCAGAAACAACCTTCCGCTTTGCGCTTCTTAAGGATGGAGTCACAGTTTCTGTAGGTTCTTTTTGTGGTTCTATTTGTTCCACCTCTAGCTTCCCTTTTGTTGATCTTGTGCTTCTTAACGTTTTCTGTGGTGACTTCAATTGACTTAAATCATTAAATAATACTGCATGTCCTTGGCTGCGGGTAACTCGCTCCCCAGTTTTTCTCGGTGTCGATTTCATCTTTACTTTCTGGAGCTTGTTTTTCACATATATCATCGGTGTTACCCATTCAACTTTTTTTAAATACACCGGTTTTCTCTAATCTGTCTAATTCTTTATCTATCTGTTCAATTGAAGCAAACAGCACATTCCTTTTCTTTTTGAATACCACCTGAGTGTTTTCTTTTGGCTGTAATTTTGCCTCCATCTTGGTACACATTTCCAAAACTGGAGAAAAAAAACAGTAGGAAATGTTCCCTCACTAATTTTTGGGCTTTGCAGTTTAAAAAATCTACCTTGTAACAGAAAGAATTTATTGGTAGATCCCATAATTGGAATTCTGTTATCCAATTCGTACCAAGTAAGTTTGTGGTATTTTCTATGACAAATAGTTTAGCTTTTCGCACTTTTTTATCTAACGTGATGCTTGTAACAAATTCTCCAATAAATTGTATTTTTTCTCCAGTCACTGACCTCGTGATTTTATTTGTTTTCATTAAAGTTGGTTTCCCCAACTTCTTCCACGTATGCAAATTTATGATAGATAGGTCAGAACCAGTGTCAAGTTGCATTTTTATTTTTTTTTATTACTTATTTCGACGGTAACAAATTTTCTGGTTATTCCATCATTCACCTCGTCGGACTTTAATTTTCTTATTTTATTGTCTTTATTTTTTGACCTGCAGTGCGAGCTTTTATGACCCACTCTTTTACAGTTGAAACAGTTTTTATTCCTAAAATTGCAATATCTGTACCAGTGAAGTTCACCGCAAGCAAAACATGGCTTCAGGCTTCAGGCGTTTTTGTTTATTCTTCTCTGGTATTTCACTTTTTGTTTGATAATCAGCAATTTTAGAATTCTTTTTGGTAGACAGACTCTTTTTTGTAGCATGTTTTCCTTACATACGAAACGCCAGACTGTTCTATCTTTTTCGAATCTTTCTTTACGCTAACATATCTTGTGCAGTCTTCCGACAACTTCTGTATCGTAAGACTTTGTTCGTTTTCCAATTTTGACAGTACTAATTTTCTCAACTCTACGTCTCTTTCTGATACCAGCCCTTGAAAAAACACTAAGCACTTAAAGTTGTCAGTGCTTAACTCTGCTAGCTTGAATTCTTCACAATGCTTATTCACATTGGCTGCATACATTATAGTCTTGTTCGTCATCTTTCATCAGATTCAAACATTTCCACCTCTTGTGAAACAAAGATGTCTTTTTACTAAATAATTCACTTAACATGTTTACCGCCTCGGTAAATGTCAACTCGCTAGTTTTTTTTTGGTAAAATATAGTTTACCAATTTGTTATGCTCAGCAGTTCTTAACTTGCTTAAAAGAAGTCTAACCTTCTTTCCTTCAGACCACGAATGACAGTCCTCATTATACACGTCCGTATATTTTTTATAATACTCTTCAAAAGTTATCTCTTCATCTGGACTGTATGTGAATATTTCAATTGAATTCCATATTGTATTCTCTGGAAAAGAATCATTTTGTAGATTTTTCTCTTTCTTCTCAGTTATTTCCAGAATTTTGTTTTGAAACTTCTTATGCATCTGTTCCATTTCTCATTGAAACTGCATCTGTCTATTAAAAGTTTCCTCCTGTAGTTGCATCTGGAATGTTTTCTGTTGCTCTAATATTGTCATCTGTTGTTCCGTCTGGAACTTAAAAAATTCCTGGAATATATTTTTGCATTCCTCCATCTTCACAGAAAGTTTACACAATGCTTAAATATTGTAGAGGGGGGGTCCAAACGAATTTGCAATTCGTGACCTATTTGAGCAAACTGTCTTATCGAGAAAAAAAAAAATATTCTTTTCTCATTTGAGAATACGACAGATTTTTTCATCACTAAGTTGATGTCTTGTCTTTCGAAAAACTTTGCCAAGTTTTTTTTTTTTTTTTTTTTAAGTATGAATCCAAGATTTTGTCGCCGAAATTGTGACGAGCAAGTTTTTTCTTTTTCCTCCATATGAGTACGAATTTTGTCACCAAATAATGTGGCAGGCAAAAATTTTTTTTCTCTTCCACCATATGAATTTCAAATCCCTTCGCTGAATAATACTGTGGTGAACGCAATTTTTTTTTTTCCTCCATATGAGTTTGAATACTCATGCCAAGTGTTGCATATGGTGAACGAATTTTTTTTTTTTTTTTTTTACGTACGAGTTTGAATACTCGTGGCCAGATTTGTTATGGAGTACGAATGTTTTTCTTCCTCCGTATGAATCCGAATACCTCGTCACCAAGTGTTTCCTAAAATAGGTGCGACGTACAAAACGTTAGGAACTTGATATAATAGGTAATGACAGAGAAATCTAGTCATGGTCACTGATACTTTAATATCCGACTAACGGTCGTCCGGCATCGACTGACTGACCAACTCCCTGAGCGACTGCTACCCCTCATTACTATTACTACTCCTACTTATTATAGGTGGGAGAGAGTCTATTAACTAAAGAATAAAAGTTCAGCAGTACTGGGATGCATCATAGTTTTTTTAGCTCAATGTGAGCAGGTCTTTTGATTCTTCCTGAAAAGGACTGCCCAGATCCTTCATTTCACCAAACAATTTCTGGACCTTGTCAAAGAAGGATTTCTGAGATAGGCTGGTTTGTTCATGGTGCGTGATATCTTCATTTGCCACTTTGGCCAGTGACGCCATCTCATACTGTGATATTAGCACACTAACTTCTGGTCCAGACACCATCCACCTACTCGCTGTAGCTGGATCCTCAGTTAGCCCAATGACACCACCATCACCTTTCACTACTGCAATGGCCTGTTCATGTGTTTGGTCAATGGCTAAGCCAGAAAACTCATTGTTAGTCTTGTGTACCACAAATTTTCCCAGTTGAAATTCATTAAAGACCTCAGGGTGAGTGTGTTCCAAAGTGACCAGGTCTCTAAGATAGCTGGGAAACCATCTGGCATAATTCACATTGTTGTTTGCAAAGAACAAGGGGATTAGAGCAGCCAGTGCTTTGCAATATAAACTGAAGTTGGCCTCCCTGAAAGACCTGGCCAACAAGAATGTCACCAATTCCATTGACAAAACAAGATCCCTGAATTGAAATTGAGGACTCTGCTTTTCTCACACCAGTCATCAAAATCCAGAGCTTCTTTCTCTTCTACATAATGATACTCATGCTTCCTTTCAGAGCATGTTGAGGCAACATGCTGTAAGTTGGTGCATATGGAGTGTTCTTGTGACACTTGAGGCAGAAAGGACTGCCATTCCAGAAGAAGCCACCTCAGACTTCACAAGAACACCTGTCAACCCACCGCTTTGAAGGAGGGTTCTAATAGACCTTAAAGCAGCCATCTCTATGTGGAGGCCCCCAAACATAACAAATTTACCTTCACCATACAGGTCAGACCAGTGCCACTGGACTTGTCTGATGTGCATAAATAGGGTGGTCTGCAGTTATCACAGGGACCTGTCCTGGGTTGAGGTGTGCAATAGTATCCCTGACTTTGTTCATGGAGTGCCTTACAGTGGTAACCAAGTGACCTTCATCACGAAGGAGGGGCAAAAGTGCAATAATATTCACTTCAAATGCAAGACCTCTTTTTCTCTGTATGATGTGCTGACCAAGTGATGTTAATATTGTCATGTACTTCTTGTGTGAGGCTAACCTTCTGCAACCACTCAGGCACTTCTGGGACTTCCTTTACTTTGGTATTCTTAATTAGAATTGGTTCCCATACTTCTACTTGATTTTCTAATGTTATATGTTGAAAGATGGATATGCTGGTTCCATGGAATGATGTGGTCGCCATTGTGGAAGAGAAATTATGGTCAATGTTATCCATCACAGATGTGCTGAAAAGACCTTTCCCCAGTTTGAGAGGACAAACCACACCTTCCTCAACATATCTGGCAACAGCTGCATCTCCCAGCTGAGCTGATATGTTGAGTATTCGATCATATGGAATACTAAGACCAGGGTCATGGAGCATTTTTACTAGGTGTCTCTTTCTTGTCTTAGCAATGAACAGACATTCCTATGTATACCGGAAATGGGGTTTCTCCGTCTCTGGAATGCCTGTGTGTGGCAGCACCTTCTTTGTATTTGGGAAAGCAGTTGTATTGAAGGAGTTGAGCCATAGCCAGGTCAGTTGTAGTTGCTCAAACCTCAGTTGAGACTTTATGTCTGCTCCATGCTCAATCTTGCAGACAATTTGTAGCAAAGCTGGAGGTAATGAATCATATACTGAAATCTCATGAAGATTGCCCTCATATTTACATTTGTGATCAAGCATGTATCTATGCAATATCTTGACAACTTTGGCAAGAATGATGGCATCAGAGTAGATTGATGCTTCTGACATGACAGATCCTTGTAAGTTTCCAACATAGGTATTTCTGCCAAAAGCTTTTCTTTCAGTCTGGTAGAGTTCACATCAGGTATATCTGTTCCAAATTGTTCAAGTCTTTCCTTATAAAAACACACCAAGTTAACAAGTCAAAATGAAACAGGCCCATCACCGGTGCATTTTTGATTGCCCTTCTCCTGGATCATTTTGAATTTCAACTGCTCTTTTAGTGGCACGCTCAAGTTTATAGCGGTCAAAAATTTTCCAACAATTTTGGTGGTACTTGGCACTATTTTGCCTCAGTGTATCCTCAATACCACTTCCTCCATCCAATCTGGATGGGTCTAACCTGATCAGTAATTGGTGGATTGCATGAAATTGTGGTAGGTGTTTTGGAATGCGTCACGAAAAAATAAATGACTTCGTCTCTTTCTCTCCTGCTGTCATAGCGACGGACACAGTCTCCACTTCTGAGACTGAAAAACTGCCCTCCTTCTCATTCCAGCCCTTTACATAGAGCTTGGTAACTCACCTATGCAAAACACCAACAAGCCAGCTACCAATCACAATTCCCGCGCCTGCCCACCTCCACTCACTTTGGGGGTTTCAAGTTGACCGACCAACTCATTACACGCCCCCACTGATCTTAAGATCACAAAGCTTCTCAGTTCGAGAGATGGTCGCGTCTGTCTGGTGACTGCGTCTGCATATATACAACTTGCACGCTTGACATATTGGGATAGCCACACATGTGCGAACTCGTTTGCTCTGAGGTGGCAGATTTACAGATTCATCCCATGTCTCGCTGTCATGCTCGCACAATGTGCAACTCGGGGCAGGCCTCTTCTGAGCAGGATGACAGGGTCCTCATCCTCGGATGTACTCTCATCCGTTGAGCTACTATCCGCCTCTGGACAGCTGGCCACGTTGACATCCGCAGGTAGAGTACTGATGTTTGAGGTAGAACTCAGTGGATCCGACTTTAAATACACCACTTGCACACCATCTTCAGAGTCACTTTCATCATCTAATGACAGTTTTAACCCTACAACTGGCTGCAAGTCTTTAACATGATGAGGCACGCCATCAACCCGCACTGACTGCGGGCTGATAATCTCGGTAACATGCCCCATTCTAAGCTTGTCCGTACACTTGCTGTGTGGGGTCTTAACCCACACTACATCACCAATTCTGTATTTACCTTGCGCATCGCTCGGAGCCATTGCAATGTCAATGCCTCGCAGCCGTAAGTGATAGGCGTGCACCATGTTAGCCAGTGCTGTTGTAGGCAAAACACCATCTTTAGGCATCACATTATACCAATAGACTGTTTCAGGGATTGAACATCGCTTCCTGGCTACAATCACTTTTATAGACCGGTGGCTCCTTTCTACTATGTCGTTTCCTGCCGGCACGTAGGCGCACCGGAACCGAAGCTGCACACTCCACTTCTTTAAGAACTGCAAGAATTGCTCTGAAGAAAACGCCGCACCATTATCCATCAATATTTCTACAGGTGACCTACTTTATGACATTGGAAACATCGTAGATCGAAACATGCCTTTCGCGCCGACCTGCTGCGCATTGCTTTGCGTTGATAGCGGCAGTCTTTGGCAAAATGATTCGGCCCAGAGCACCGATAGCAGGTGGCAACGCCATGGTGACGAATGGCTGGGGTCGGACCTTCTTTGACTTCAATTGGTTGAACAACCGCGCCACTGGTTCATCAGCCTCTTTTTTTCGCCGATCATGACAGCACGGGCTCTGGTCAACAATTGATTGAGCGTCAGGTCTTCCATTCTGGATGATGCGTGGAGTATCTGCTTAACATGACTGGGCAATCCAGAAACGAAGGCACATGTCATCCATTCTTCAGGAAGCGGTGTGATTGGAACGGCGAGCTTCTTTAATTCTGCCAAATATATGTCTACTGTCTCACCAGGTCGCAGACGCAGCGCCTGGAATTGGTCATAGGCCACAAACTGGTCAGTTCCAAACACGGTTAGTAGAACGTGCTTTATTTGCTCAATGTCACTTTTCTGTTCTTTGCTCAGCTGCCTATACACAGCAAGGGCGCCGCCTTTCAATCGCAGTGGAAGAATCCGTTCAATCTTCGTGATCTCGCATAATTCGCAGACCAGTTCCACTTTTTCAATCCATTCAACCACAGACTGTCCACTCGTATCACCACTGAATTTGGAGATCAGTTTTATGTTGAACGGTCTTTCTGCCATCTCTGCTGGAGACAAAGTAAATGCTGAAGTAGCTTGTGTTGAAATGTGTCACGAAAAAATAAATGACTTCGTCTCTTTCTCTCCTGCTGTCATAGCGACGGACAGAATCTCCACTTCTGAGACTGAAAACTGACCTCCTTCTCATTCCAGCCCTTTACATAGAGCTTGGTAACTCACCTATGCAAAACACCAACAAGCCAGCTACCAATCACAGTTCCCGCGCCTGCCCACCTCCACTCACTTTGGGGGTTTCAAGTTGACCGACCAACTCATTACAGTAGGTTTTTTGCTATCATGGAATAACCATCAAAACAAGTTGGGGGAGACTTCAACTCTTCTTTTGTATCAGTCTGTCAGAGGCAATACTTCCTCTAGTCAGTTTTAGGAGTACAACTCAATGGATTATTGGTGGACATATTGAACAGCTTAAAGCTGAGGGTTTATCCTTTTACCACATAACTGCACAAAATACATAAGCACATTGAGATATGGAATACAATTAGGTTCATATATACAAATGCCTTACACTGAACCTGATTGTTCAACTATTGACATTTAACTACCATGCAATCTATACACCTTTCGATTACCCTTGGCTCAGCTCCCTTGCGCTGACACATCCTGTCAATTCAGGCGCAGCTATCTAATAGTGTAATACTACACATAGCTATACTTCTTGCTGAAATATATACAGGGGTTTATTAGATAGCATTTGGGACACTCAAGCATACTACAAACTGCAGTTTAGGTTATTAAACTCCAGCTACAAGTAGTACACTATAAGCCGACACTAAACCTTATGCTCAGTCTCACAGCAGTGATGTCACCAGTGTAACTTGGTTGTGATTTAACATCACTCTCATTCACATAATGTAATAGAGCTTGACTGCATCACCTCAATATATGATCACAGATGTTGTGCAGCAATATCTGACCGCCATCTTGAAAACTGGTAAGCATTTTTGAATATTAGTGCCAAAATATATTTCTCCAGTCAAAATACAATCTATTTAACATTTGGATCAATAACATGTTCTGATTTATAGATGTTTAACACTGAAAACCCTTTTTCCTATTTTAATAAATGGCCATCTTAAAAAATGGCAGCCATTTTATTTCTCAATGTGGGTAACATACTTTTCCGAGAGAATGGGTCCTGGAGCAGATGTATACCAAATTTGGAACTTGTACCATCAAGTGAAAGATTCTTGTGGGATACTGCACCACTACAAGCCCTTTCAACTGTAAGATGAGACCTATTTCTAGTACTACACTTAAAGTCTCAGTACCAAAGAGGAAAGTTCATCAAAACAATTACCATGAAAATATTTCTAAAAAAAGCACAGGAAGCTATGTTACACTAGTGGGAAAGTGACTGAAGCCGAGATGCCAGGTCAGGACCAATAACATTGCAGATTATTCTTCGTAATTTATCAAGAAGCTCTAAATATATAGCAGAAGCACCAAACCAGATGTGACAGCAATATTCAATACATGGATAAAGGGTATACTTATGTGTAAGATTCTAATGAGAAACATTGTCTTGCATGACACAGTGAACCAACTTTCTGAGCAGCAAACCTAGCAATTGATTCAATATAATCTAGCCAGGGAAGAGCACAATGAGACTCTCTTGGAGGTTAGCATCAGCCATGCTGATGGAAGGCAGAAATGGTTCTCTCAGACAATTAAAAAAGCATTGGTGACAGCAACTATGAGTTCAATCTCTAGGCCAAGTAGTGCAAAACTAGACTCAGTGGAAACAGGATGAGCAATAACTGAGTGATAATAAATAAGACACCCCTAGACATTTAAATAAAGAGTTCATCTCAAAATCCCCTGAAAGTTACAACAAGCACATGAAAAAGGCCAGAGAGCACAATGGTAGTTTATCAACTTCTATACCCACAGTTTTTATCATGACGGAATAAATTCTCAGATAATCCTAGACAGTTATGTGTAAATTCTAATGCTAATACTTTGACTAATAAACTTGTGCTTGAGGCAGATGACATTTTCAAGTTTATGGTTCATATAAGTAAGTGGCAACTCAACTTGGGTTACAAATTAAATTCATAGTTCAATCTGTATTGGTTAGGTTCTTCACAATTGTCTTTCATATTAAGAATTAGTTGCACAGCCTTGATGTAATGTAGCAGGAGACAGTACAATATATGCATAAAGACTCACTCATGGGAGTTACTTAGAAGACACAAAACTTTTTTGTCAGTTCCAATTTTCTCCCCATCATACTCATATAAAGTATTTTCATTATATATTTTAAGACATTTTATGTTTATACATTCTTTTTATAGATACAAATATTTAAGTAAATGCTCTGTTTATAATAAACAGTATTAAACAACATTTACCGGCCTGAATGTCCGAGAAAACAGTAAAAAAAAAGTAAACAGGGCATTTACTTAAATATTTGTATCTATAAAAAGAATGTATAAACATAAAATGTCTTAAAATAATTGTTGACTTTGTCCATTTCATATATATATATATATATATATATATATATATATATATATATATGTGTGTGTGTGTGTGTGTGTGTCAGATTTTTCCCAAAATCATCCAATATCACTTATAAGAGTGTAAAGGGGGATTTTTCTTTCTAACATCATTTCCCCCCATGTATTCTTTGCACTATTATAAGAACATCCTAATAAATATCAAAATATCCAAACAACTTTCTCAATAAAATGAAAGGCATACTGTAAACAAAAACTCGAGCATCAACAAGCATGATCTATGCAAAATAATTTAACATACAATTGTCACTAAGATTAAAAACTCTTACCTGCTGCACTTTCTGAGGAGATATCCTGCTGTGGCATCCTGTCAAGAGGGTCATGTCCAGTTTTACTGACCAACTGCTCTCTAAGACTTTGGAGCTGCATTTTTAAACACTCATAGCTGGCAATATGAAGAGTTTGTATCCACTGATCACGGGCCTCTTCTGTGTTAGTTGCAAAATGGATTGGATTTTCTTCACCTTCATACACTAAATAGAATAAAATTGTAATTGAATTTATTTGCACAGTAAAACTCAAAATACAAAAGAGAAAACAAATCATGGATAATTCATTTGTTGACTGAGCAACCAACAAAATATTATAACAAATCTACCATGAGTTCTCTATTAACTAATATGTTGCCAGGTTAGTGACAGGTTAAAAGGGTCTATATTTCATAACTTGAACATGGTTAGTAGAAACATGAAAATAAAGCAAAAACACTTGGGTTCCATATATTAAACAAGTGATTTAAATTATAAAAATGAATACTTTACCACTTAAAAAATTAAAGAGGATTGATTACATAATAATTTTAATAATCTTACCAAGTCATGTAATTATAAAATTATTATTCATGTTTATTTATTTGCAAAACATTTTTTTTTTTTGCAACACCAGATATTCCTAATATGAGAGATTAACAGAACATTCAATATATTTACCTTGTTCAAAAAGTGACAATGAACTGTGTATTTACTAAAGTATTTATTTTATAATAATTAATAATTCAATGTTCCTTTATTACCTCTTGTAAACTTACAGATGGAGAGTTGCATTTCAGATTCTAAATCAAATCCAGCCACTGAACATTATCTGGTGGAAACATGATCAAAATGTCAGCAAAAGCATTCCACATTTCTTGTTTATTAATTTGAGTCACTGTTGGTGTTAATATGTAAATAACATGATATACTTACCCAACATGAAACCATGTAAGTGTTCTTCATCAAGATCTAATTCTACAGTGCACCGTTCAATAATCAACACACCTAGTGGATCTGCATTCTGTCCAAGAAAAAAAAAAAAAAAAAGATTATAAAGCAGTTCTGAATATGATTATCACAATTCCTATTGGTTTCAAGTAGTTGTCATTAGAAAGACTAAACATATATATGGTTTGATTTGTTTTACAGCAAGACAACCCTTAACATATATATGACATACATTATATATTAGAGGATGTGTGTTACTGATTAAGGCCCTATCAGGTTTAGTAAACGAGGACTCAAGATGATGTTGAGAAATCAAAATTTAATTGATACGATTAAGAGCTACAGAAATTATACATCTTTGCAATTTTGGAAACAAAGAAACAAATATAAATTTTTATAGTGCAGAAAAAATATTATTTACAATTTTAAATAGTTTATTCAGTTACGTATTTTTATACACCCAATATAAAAAGTAAAAAATACCATTATCTTTTATTTTCAAGAATTTTATGTTAAACAATATTTTTTATAATAAAAATTTCCTTTTCTTTCATATTGTTTTTTTTCTACAGGTACACTATCCCTAATCCAAAATCCTTGGGAGGTCAGCTGTGTTTTAGATTTTAGACCTTCTTCAGATTATAGAAGATTTTCTGCTCCCTGCTAAATTTGCATTGTTCAAAGCCAGTAATTAACTGGTCACACATTTTCACCAGATCCTCTATTTATGTTATTTTTCTCACCAGTCATCATCATCATTACGATTGTCATTGTTCTTATCTGTACTTAACACCATGTTGATAACAGCTTACATCACTCATTTACAACACTGCAGGACCAACCATATCTCCAGAACTTCTATACAGCTACACCGGGCTATGGTCTCACTTTCCATTAATCGCACTCCATGGAAAAAAGTAGTTTTCCAAACTTTTTGAACTTTAGATATTCAGATTAGAGATGCTGGACCTCTATTGGAATATTAATCAATTTCTTAAGGTAGAAACGGGGAAAAGTGGATAATTTAATGGCCTCAGAATGGAATTTAAAGTTTGTTTTTTTTTGCGCCACAATTTATTTTGTTGATGGCAATATACCGGTTAAATTTAACCATGCACAAAAATTGAACACAAGTACTCAGTAAGTTCCAAATATTAGTGCTACCATGATTAAATTATTTCCTTCAATTTCTCCCCAGCTCCACACACCCAGATACAGTATTTATTTGATATGTCACATTTTATCATTTTTAAAATAATTTTCTCCACAAAATAATTATTCCACATTTACTAAACTTGCACAAAAATTCCCAACAAGAAGTCTATTTGAACCCAAACACTTATTTTATAAGCTGAAATTCCCACTGGCAGGATTAATCCAGATGGGATTTGTATTTGATACAAAAGAATAGGGATTTTTACTGAAACCAAAGAAAAATTTTCACATTTTTTTTTTTCAGACTAATAAAAAACAGATCACAACCCAGAAAAAAAAAAAAAAAAAAAAAATGTCTGTGCTGAATATCACCCCCCCCCCCATCAAAACAATGGTCTTTTGTTTCTCTGTTGGCTTATTAAAAATATTAAGAAAAAAGTAAATTATAACCATTTTGGATACAAAGAAGGAGAAAGGTTTAACTTGCAGATAAACCTGCCCAGTCAGAGTAACTATTATTACTGTTGTATAAATAAATATTTATATAAAAAAAAAAAAAAAAACACACACACAGTCACAAGTTCACACAGCTGCATGCACACACACAAATAGTTGCAAATCCACTCTTCCTGTGATAAGCTTTCCTCACCCCTACTTGTTCACTGCCATGCCACTGATTTTTATAGTTATTTTCCAAGCATAGCTTAGATGTGGCACAAGGCCGAAAGTATGAGGCACCCAGTGAGAATCAAACTCACTACTCCGTCGTAACTGTTTTAGCGAGACAAGCTTGCTAACCATTACACCACGCCGAGGTGCCTTGCCACTGATTTTTATATGTGTTCAAAAGGTAAGTATGCTAATCCACAGGCAAACATCTGAGGCTATTCAATCTGCTCTGGTTTTTGTTTGTATTAGGTTTGTTTTTTTAAGGTAAGTAGATTTCTTCTCAACATTTATACAGTTAGAAAAATCTCTCAAATATAATGGAAGCATAAATGTGCAAATGGACATAAGTTTTTTTTGTTTTGTTTTTTTAATAGCAACCATTACAAGAATCAGTTTGAAGAAGTTTGGATAGTAAAATGATAACAGTAATGGTAAATAAACCATTTACATACAGGAAATGTCCAGCATTTCTTCACTGAACAGTTAATGTTAGTTGAAATTTATCAAAACAGTTTTTCAAGAAACAACTAAATGTTATAGCTCTTTCTAGTAGTGATGGGAGTTTCCTTCCAAACATTTTGTTTTTGATAGTGCAAAAATTTTACAGCAATTTTTTTCATATCATTATTTTTCTCTTCTAGTTACATGTGCTACTCATTTTTGTTGCTGATGTTGTTGCTACTGTTAATAGTGTTTATGCTTTTGTTATGGCAGTTGTTACTGAAGTTAAATAACACTTAAGCGTGATTACTTAACATTATTTGTCAAACTACAAAACTTTACTGAAACAACCATAGGGCATAACTACCAATGTCCTACCTTAATAAGTAACAAAATGTAAACTCCCGATTTAAAGGATGTAGTCGATAATGTTTGCTGCTCCCCACCTTAAAGTTTCTATAACAGACCTGATGGATATCGTTACAAAAACTGTTCATGAAGCCAAACCTTAATAATTACATTTATTCTTATTTATATTAGTAGAATGTTCATAATGTTGCATGGCATCCAATTTTTATCAAGGAAAAAAAAAATGTAAAGAGAAATGAAAATTCTTAAAGATTCCATTTTCAAGACTGAATATCTTGTTTGTTATTTTTTTTTTCATGTTGCTTAGCAGGTTCCATACTGATTTCTATCAGATGGCCACCAGTGTCTGTGCCAGGAATGGCAGGTGTGTGTCTTTTTGGTTGAGAAGAGCCTTTTTTGAAACTTGGAGGTATTATCATTAAGTAGAACCAGCCAATTGTTATTAATTTGATGTGGATTATTTCTTTGTTCAATGTCTTAGTGAATTGGTGACTGAGAATATGTGTGTATTTACATTGTTGCCTTGTATTTCTGTCTGGTTAAGGCACGCCAATTGGGTTTATTTAAGATTTTCAAACATTCTACGATTATATGACAAAACTATCAAACTTAAAGGGATTTAAGATTGAGATAATCTGACAATTTTTTTTCCAAGTTTACTAGGCTAAATTTCTGATTATTCCAAATTTAACCCTTGATAAGCAATTCTATCTTGAAAAATTATATTTCTTTAGAGAAAAACTAGTCTTTTATTAGTTTTATTTTTTTTAATATTGAAACATAATGTAGTAATGGTAACACTTCTTTATACATTGTCAATAATCTCCTCAGAAATTTAATTGGAAAACTTTCAACAAATCATTGTTCAATAGATTCTAAACTGAAACCTTGCACCATCAACCAAGAAATAGAAAATCCCTTCTTTAAGCAAGTTTATGACTAACAGAAAAAAAACTCAGAATATAAATATTTACTTTTATGACTTCTTCTGGTGCACTTAGCTTAAACATTAGAATCAGAGTTGATATTTGAGACTAAACATTAGATGCAGACCTCAACAAAATTTTGAACAATGATATATGATCGAGAGTTTGTAAGGGTGTAGTGGTTAATAAGATAGTCTTACAAGCCATTACTGTTTGGGAGATGGGGCTCTATTATTGCAAATCTGTGCAAGATGAAGCTAAATAAATATCTACAATAATATGCAACTACATTCTGAAGGGTTTTATCAACTAATGTCAGTTAAAACATAATACAACAAGAATAAAAAAAAATGTAAGAAATTCAAGTAAATTACTTACAGTGACTTCCTTGTTCTTGAAATAAAATAGCATGTTTCCTTTCAACCGACAGAATCGTTCCACAAATGCTGTAAGGAAAGAAAGTAAATATCAGATTCAAAAGTAAACTTTTACAAAATCTCATTAAGTCAAAAATAAATAGTCACCCCCCCCCCAAAAAAAAACATAAATGGAAATAAACAAAAAATAAAAATAATGAGGGAATAAAGATTGCACACCAGAAAAAAGGAAAAAAAAAAAAAAAAAAAAAAAACATGATGAACAGTAAAGATTGTAATTAATTGATGGATTCATTTGCTATGCTTTTGTAGGTTATTTAAAGCCAGAAAATATTTTTAGATTGCAAGATTTTTTTTTTCTGGAGATAATCATTGTTTAGTGATATAAGTTTTACTAATTAACCCATAGTTGGAGGGATAAGACGTGAATTCATACCTTTCCCAAAATTATTTGCACATGAGTGAATATAACAAACTCGAATGGAATTTGGACTCAGCTATCAGATTAACAATTCCAAGTCATTATTCATTACATCCAAACTTACAGCACCTGGTATTCCCAAACGATCACCCATCTAGGTACTGACCAGGCTTGACATTGCTTAAATTCAGTGATGGATGGGAACCAGTGTTTCAATGTGATATATCTATAAGCAAACAGTAAAGAGATTCACATACATTCTTTTGCAACTTTCATTAACAAGAGAGGAAGCCTACTGGTTTTTTTTTCTCGAATGTTATGTTCCTTCACAATGTAGGCAGTCATGGCTCTCCCCAATTTCCTTTAATCTGTCACTTGCCATGACTTCTAAGGAAAGACAGTAGCATGGTTTCTTGTTGTTTTCTGCAGTTTTGAATTCAGAATTTTCTTTCTCCTAGACTGGTTGACACCTAAAGTTAGAGGGCTCCCTCTACCCTGATATTTAACCCATATTAGAAGAGAGAAGAGATGGATCCTTGTATTTCTCAAAAGCATTAGTGGGAAGTGAACACAATAGACTAGGCCAAAAATGATACACATACTATACCATACTCAAAACAGGGATGTATAAAACAGTAATGTGAGATTTTCTACAGATTTTATGCTATACCGCCTGACAGACCAAACATGGTCTTGTGAAATAACACTGATTTAAAATATCATGGCAGAATAATCAATAACAAGTAACATGATTTCTTGATCATGTTTTTTATTAGATGAAGAATTGTCAAGAAATACAAATTTTTGGCTAGTATATTTCTTCCATCTTAATAATAGTTGCTTTTCATCAGTCTACAGCTGTCACATGTATCAGAAATAAAGAACAAGTTGCTGATGAGACACACTCATTTCAGAATGCCCATTTAACTGTACCAGCTGTTCTGCTGATTGAGCTACAAGAACTCTTATGGATAAAAGATGAATTCTAAAAGTTTAAAATGGTTAGATTTCATCTTCTTCCAGACATAAGAGTTCTTGAGCAATAATTGAATGACAAAATGGATAAAAATCCTAAGCAATACATTTCATTCCCAAAAGGAACTTCTAATAATGGTTTTAGAGATAGAATGTGCATGTATGCATGTGTATATATATATATATATATATATATATATATATATATATTATATTTATTTCACTATTTATTTGTTCTTATTTATTTGGCTATTGGTTCCAAAAAAATATCACTTCTATATATATAATAAACACAGAATGATGTGAATATCACATTATCAACAAACCTTTCAAAAAATTCTGACAATCAAATATTTATTGCCTAAAAGTGTGATTTTTTGGAGTTATCTTCACCCTTTGATAAAATGTTATTAGTTGTTAGAGAAAGTGCAGTAACCATGGCAGCACTTAACAAGAGAAAATGTAAGAGAAGAGAGAAAAAAAAAAAAAAAAAAAAAAAAAAAAAGAAATAATTTGAAAATTTTTATTTACAAAAATAAATTTAGAATGTTAATATATACAGAGTGAGAAGACATCTTTTCAATAACTTCAGTAATAAGATATTAGATGATGTATTGATATTTTAGATGATACGTGTCTAATGGCAAAACAAATAATTTTTTTGTTGCCACTCTTTTTTTGGAATTGGAAGCTGCAGATGACAACTCTTTTTAAATCAGATTATTATCCTCAGTCAGAAATTTTTTCTTGATCTATTAAAATGCTTTGTTTTCTGGCTCTGTGATAAACTACTTAGCTTGCCATGTAAAATTGCATCTTACTTTGAATGTTCAACTTACAGTGTTGAATTATTTCATTAGATAGATTTAAATTATAACTTTATAATTAGTAATATCTGATTTTATTTAAGGATGGGAAGAAGTGATAGTGAGTTTTTCGTTTAGGGAAACTCTGTAGAAAAGATTTTTTATTAGCTTCAGTAGAATTCTGAAGCTAAAATTGGTTTACTATAACTTGAGAATAGTTATAAATTTGTTAAAATATAACTTGAGAAAAGTTATATTTTATTTTGATTTGACTTATAAGGCCTATTGAAGTATTGACACAAATGTAGATGTTTGTTAAAGATAAGAAAGATACTTTGTGACTTTGAGATTTGTGTCAACTTTGTCTAAGAGACATTTATTTGGAAGAGGTGATTTTATTACCAAGAGGAGTAATTATTGCCTTTGATTTGTTTGTATTGTTGACTCAGAGAGTCAACTTTTTTCTTTTTTTTTTTTGGCAGTCGTTTAATGCAGGAAATTCTGCCCCATTCTCATTCTCTATTTAAAATAAGTTGTTAAAATATTTTAAAATTTGATCTTAGCCTAGGCTAGGCGTTGTTTTCTATTTTTCCCCTTTCAGCTCCAAAGTAAAAGAATTTCTAAAGAAGAAAAAGAAATGTGTCTGAAGAAATTATCTATCTTGTAGAAGAAAATTTATTTACAAGATTTTTTTGTCTGTAAAAAAAAAAAAAAAAAAAAAAAAAGTAAAAAGATGTTTAAGTTGTCAGTTTAAAGAATAATACTTTCTTTAGACTGACAAAATTATTTATGTAAGTAATAAATCTATTTTGTTTATTATTGTTGTTGCTGTATTTTTAGCATATGGAACAATATGCATGAAATTGTTTTTGTGTCAAAATAAAGATTTTATTTGTGAACTTTTAGATTCTTAAATTTTCCTTTGTTTAAGATCGTTTGATTCATTCAGTTATTTTTTTGTTTTTTTTTAATTTCCTGTGAAGAAACCAAGAACAAAATCGGCAGTATAGTTCTGTGTCCTAATGTATTTATTTATAATTTAGATATATTAATTTAAGATCGTACATGGGTAAAACTTGAATTTAATTGAGAATTTAATTTTAATTTGATTTTTTTAAAAAAAAAAAAAAAAAAAAAAAGCTATAAATTTTCTTCATTAAATGCCATGGTAACAAGAGTCCAAGCAAAATGACAAAACTGATCACCTAAACCAAAAACTAAAAAGAGTGGCTTTAATCTGCTACTACCTAATGAACATTTCATCACTTAATCTAGCGCCATTTCAGTTTCTTCTAAGTTGATACTTCATTTCAGCCAACAATACTGTCCAAATTATAATGAAGAAATTCATAATATTCAGGTGCATTTCAATGACCAACATGTAGCCTTCTTCTTTAAGGAAGAGGTAGCAAAGCAGGAAAAAAGTAGCTAAATATTAGAAACAGATCAAAGAATGAAGTCAACATTAGAAGTGCTCATAAACTACAAAACAGGCAAAATATTTATAATTCTGAAGGAATGTGTTGTAAAACTTGATAACAAAAAATGGAGTGTCTTGTAACCACCATTATAAATGTCATCACCTGAAAATGTATTTAAAAAAAAAAAAAAAAAAAAAAAAAAAAAATTGAAATTTACCTTCGCCTTTTTTAAAGAGGCCATCTTGTTTGTCTTTCATCCAAACAACACCCTCTTTGTCAAATTTGGTGTTTGTTTGCAAGGAGAGACTTGCAAGAGCTTTACTGTTAAATCGCATAGTTTATCTGAAAAAACACAGAAAATAGTCACAAAATCAATTGCAAAAATAAACAATCAAATTGCATATAAAACCTATTAATTAACAAAGAAAAAACAAAAAAAGTATTTTTTTTTTTAAATCAGTTCCCCCAAGCAAGGTGATAATGTCACTAAGACACAAGGGGCTACTGGGAATGAAAGAGAATGAAAAGACTTTTGAAGAAACCAGAAACCCAATCTTAAACTGGAAATAAGGGATAAACCTCTACTACTGTTCAAAAGAACAGGTAGGCATGTGAACCAGGGCAATAGGCAAACCTATCTACGCCTATTGAGGAAAAAATTTAAAAAATTAGTAAATAAAATTACAGGGTTTTAGACAGAGACATTGCATATAAGAAACAGGGATAAACTAAATAAAAGGAAAAGGAAAAGTAAAATAAGATAAAATTAATTGACTAATGTGAAATGTTCATTTAGTTTATCAAGTAAAAATAAGACATTTTAAAAAAATTTAACATTAAATTTCTAGAACTACATCTTTACTGTTTTGTTCCATTATCTTCTGTCATCTTTCAGGCAAATTCATAATTCCATCTTCTCATAATCTTATCTTTTTTAACAAAGAACTGCTTAAGGTGTCTTTCCAAGAATTTTTTTTATTAATGGAATTCTTTAAGAACTTCAATAAATGGTAATCCAAAGATGCAATATCTTGTACATATAGCAAATGCAGGAAACCTTTCCAGCCAAGTTGTAACAATTTTTGTCTGGTCATCAAAGAAATATGCAATCTAGTCTTATCCAAATAGAATATTACACCCTTTCTCTTAACTTATTCTGGACAGTTTTTCTCTTCAGCTAGTTTTACAGAGTTCTTCACTCATATTTTGTTTAAAATAAAAATGAAACATTTAAATATGGTTCATCAGATTATTTTCCTTATTGGTCAGTGGCTAATATGATTAGGTTTATACAAATTATTTTTACTATTTTATTTGGATATTTTGAATATATTGGTTATCTTCTATACCATATGATGTTAATTATTCTCAAGTAATGATTTGATTGCTACTGACCTCAACTGGTCAACCCAACTACAGAGTATCTTATAACTTCATAAACCACTTTTGACATGTTTGATCATTCACAGAACCTTCTCCATAAACTACATAATTTTTTTCTTTCATTTGAGTTGCATGCTGACATTTCTTAAAATAAAAAAAAAAAAATGCATGATGTGTTTTCTTCCAGTTTCAGCATTAGAATCAACACTTAAATTTTGACAATCTTTGCTAAATGCATGCTGATAATGACAGTTGTCATTATACAACCAAAAGCAATTTCTCAACGATCTGGCATCTTAGTTTCAGTCACTTTTCCACCATCATAACATAGCTTCCCTGTGCAGTTTCTATAAATACTTTCATGGTAATTGTTCTAATGATAGATTGATCTGTTTTTTTGTTTTTTTTTATAGCTTATCAACTTCTTGCAGGTTATTTAAAGGCAAAAAATATTTTTAGATTAAGAATTTTTTGGAGATAATGATTTACTAATACAAGCCCTATTAATTAACCCATGGCTGGGGGAGAAGAGGTAGAGTCATACTTTTCCCAAGGATATTTGTGCATCAACAAATAACTATAATTGGGACTGCTCTCCAATTTTCAATTCCAAAATGTATTCCATTACACCATTCGAACATCCAAGCTTGCAACACCTGGTATTCCCAAGTGGTCACCCACTGACCAAGATTGACTTTGCTTAATTTCAGTGATCAAATGAAAAAACACTGTTTCAACTGTAAGCCTTTTGTTCTGATAAACTTTCCTCTGTGGTACATAGACTTTATGACTTTAAGCACAGTACTCGATTGGCAGCAAGACCCCATCATTTTACAGTTGAAATGGCTAAATGTAACCATAAGTTCTATGCTAACAGTTTCTTCTATCACACTTCTCTCTTGTGGAACTCTCTTCTGGCTTGTTGCTTCCTGGTCATTGTTGATTTTCAAAAATTTAAATGCCATGTCAATTGTTATCTTCTGTCTTAATTCTATTTCTTTTATTGTTCTCTCTCCTTAATAGTGTTTTTTCTCCTCATATTCTCTAACACTCTTGTGTCTTCGTGGCTTTCTTGCCTTGCTTAGAGTGAAATGATTAAAAGCAAAAGATCTTTTTGAATGTCTGGAAGACATCAAAGTCCAGATCAATGGTGCTGAAGAAAGGAAAGGTCTATCAATAATTCCCACTTCACAGCAGAGACAGATATCATCCATCAACAAGAAACTGATGAAGACACTGGAAAAGAGGTTTGACTTCAGCTTCAGTGAGACATTATCCATTCAAGTAACCAATCAACAGATGAAGACCTGGTTAACTGCAATGTCAAACCTCCATGACATGTTTAAAGACTAGATATACCTGTATTACATGTTCCTATACACTGTGTGACAGTGCAATACCACACCATGACAATGTATAAAGAATGGTTGCTAATCCATGGTCAATTACAAGCATCAGTAGAGAAGGAATCAACAAGATATGATAGTGGGGAGCCTACACAAGATAGAAGTAAGCGATAAAGTGCAAAGTCTCATGAATGATGGAAAGGCAAGCTTGATCAAATAAAATTATTAATTCAAACCATCTATGATGTTTGCTAATCCCATCTAAATTGTCCTGTAAAAAGAAGATGGAAGATGGGGTATGTCTTGGACAGCAGCTAGAGATGTTCTCCAAAGGCCTTGAGCAAGAAATGCTACCACTGGTGCTATGCTTAATTCCTGAAGGCTATAGCCACTGCAGGTATCAATAAAGATGACTAACAACTTCATCAGGGCTGGAGAGAAGCTAAAATCAGCCACTAGGACCACCTCTTTGGGCCTGAAAAAAATAGCACATGACAGAGCTGAAACCAATCTGGTAAAGTGACTTATGTTCCCACAAAAATTTTGCTGCAACAACACTAAAACCAGATGAGGTACTGATATTGGAAATCTTCAAGTAGACTACTCTCTTAGAACCCACTGTTTGCTGGGGAAAATAAATTTAGGATTTTACCAAAAGTAATAGAGTAAAGTATGCAGAGTTAGTAGTGATCAAGGTATATTCATGGAGACAGTATGCAAAATTTCACAAAGGCCAGTTCTTCTGCAGGGACTATACATGCAGAGTATCACAGTGGCCCAATAAATAAAGGGTCATCAAGTTGGCTGCTGAGACAGCAGTAATTACTTCAATATGAGTGGGGATAGGGGGGGGCTGAAACCTTATATGGGGGGTAGCACTACTTAAGCACAAATCAAAATATGCCTAAACCCAGATGGTTTGCCTAGATGAGGGAGTCTGATTTTTGAAAGCATCAAACATCTAATGACTCCAAGAAACCTCACAAAGATGCCCAAATAACAATATCAGAAAATAATCTGTTAAAACTTAAAATTGAGTGCTCCAAACAACAAACACAAAATGAACATTTTAGTCAACCCAAGAGAAGGAATACAATAGGAAAGATAATCTTCAAAACATACAGCCTCCAAAATTGCTGCCCTCATCTTAGAATGGATTCTCTCTGGAATAGAGAGTTTTATACCCCAGAAAAAATTCCAGCAAAAACAGAACAACCATCCCTGATTCAGTCCTGAAAATGCTGCAACTCACTGTAACCACTACCATAATATCTATCACAGGAAACAGTGTAGTTTGTTGCATTCAGAACTGTTACAATCACTGCTAGAGAATTCTAGAAAATGCAAAGTGTAGCTATTAGCTATGAACAAGCAGTCCAGGCAAAGGTTGAAAGCAAACAAATTAGATCCTGGGAGTTCTGGAAGCTCTCCAAACAAACTCTGAATCAAGGCAAAGCATCAGTGCCTACTATTATAAATGGCCCTGAAGTCATCTTATCTGCATCAGATAAGCCAAAGGCCATCCCCTTTTCGTCTTTTCCCATCTCAGTAATATTTTTATTACAGCCCAAGAAGTCACAAGATTGATCAAAAAGTCTTCACCCTAAGAATGCAACTGGTTCAGACAAAATCCCAGTGGCTGTCCTCAAGAATATTAACCCAGAGTTATCTCCAATCTTAATGAAATTATTTAACTGCTGCTTGAAGGAGAAATCCTTCAAATCCATGTCAAGTATCAAATGTATGCCCTTTTTTCAAGAACGCAAGTGAGCACTCATCCCCTCCACAGTATAGACCCAATCTCCTCAGTGTCATTAGCAAACTTTTTGAATCTATAATCATCAAGAAGGTTGTTGACCACCTCAATCGGAACAACCACCTGAGCAACAAGCAGTACAAGTTTTGATCGGTCCATTGCTGATATTCAAACTGCCATTAATCACAGAATCAGCGAGTCACTAGACAACAAATACATCTCAATCAGGATGATCCCGTTAGACATTTCAAAGGCTTTTGACAAGGTGTGGCATAAAAAGTTACTGCACAAGCTCTCTAGCTATGGAATCACTGGGAGAGTCTTCTCAATTATCAAGTTCTTAACAGGTAGGTCCCTGAATGTAGTTGTTAACAGCCAGTTATCCGAGGCCCAAGTGACACAGGCATCCCTCAAGGTTCGTTTCTCAGTTCAACCCTCTTTCTACTTTAGATAAATGATCTGTCTAAGAGTTATACTCCAATCACCTGTGAATATATATGCTGATGATACAACAGTACATGGATGCACCTCCAAAACTCTAGATAACCAGAGTTTGACAGCTGATCTCACCTCAGACCTAGCTCTAACAGCTCAATCGGGGGGGGGGGGGAACTGGTTGCTCACAGTCAATGCCCCAAAAACCAAATTAGTAACATTCCATCATCACTGATCAGACCCAGAACTTTCACCAATCACAATGAATAGTTGTTTCCTCAGTGGAACTTATACATACAATCCATTGCTAAAATGCTGGGAAAATGGTCAGTTTCTTGTACCACTCCAGTAAGTACCTGACTCTTCCTGCTATCCTCTACCTTTACAAGAATCAGATCATTCTTAAAATGAAGTACTGTTGCAAATATGGGCAGGAACTGCCCAGTCTTCAATTTCCAGCCATAATAGAGTTCAAAATCTCTTCACATCCTTGTAGGTAACAAATTTTCCACCCTACAACTCCTTTCTCACAGACAAAATATTGCAAACCTCTCACTGCTTTACCACTATTTCCATGGTAGGTGCCCCATACTTTCGGCCTTGTGTCAAATCTAAGCCGTGCTTAGAAAAATCACTATTTCCATAGAAAGTGCCCAGACTACATTCCTTAGTTAAACCAGTTCTAACCTTCACAGCTAAGACAGGTCATACCACACATATTGTGGTGAACCAATCTTATTCACTTCATATTCCATTGGTGAGATGTAAGTTCCACTTCAGCTACTTCCCACATACCACTGTTTTGTGGAACCGACTCACAAGAGGATGCTTCCCTGATCACCAGTCTTGATATGTTCAAGTCTAGGGTTAACCATTATCATCTTCACATATCTGCTTAATCTGTACCTCTTACACTAATACTCTACCTCGAGTGGCTTTCGGGCCTTGTACAGAATGAACATTATTATAAAAAAAATAACACACACACACTATATATATATATATATATATATATATATATATACACACACACACACTTGCAGCTGCAAATAGTACTGGCAAAATCCTCTTATAATAAACTATTTGAATTAAAAAAAATATCAGTTCTCATCAGTTAAATGAAAATAGTGTTACTGTTGGGTATCTTTTCACTTTGAATTCAAAACTTTAAATTAAAATAACTAATAAAATAAAAAATGACATGCTTCTCATGTAAGCCTATAAAACTGAATTAAATGACAGTCCTAGCTAAGAAACAGAAAATTACTTGCTACAATAACAATAAAATTGATAGAGATTCGTAAGAGATTCTCAAATGATTCCTTCAACATTAACAGTTTAACTCTAATATGGAGCAATAATGGTTAAGCTAATCATGCAACCCATTCTTATGAGTTTGATCCTTGGTGGATGCTCCCAATATTTGTAGCCTTATGTTTTTAGACTTTTTAGTTAAGCTTAGACTAATATATATATATATATATATATATATATATATATATATATATATATATATATATACACACAAAGAATTATCTTCATATTTACTAAGCTGCTTAGTAAATAGGAAGATAATTCTTTTTTATTACTCAGGCCTGAATTGAATAATAAATATAAGAATTATATTTTTTTTTTAAATTAAAGCTTTGCTTCTCAGATAATAAATTTTACAAAAACTATCTTTCACTGAAAACAAATTTCATAACATTTAAAAAATTATCTTGTTATTTAAAAAAAAAAAAAAAAAATCCACTACAGTTTTACTTTTAGAATTTTTAATAATACAGACTATAAATTTTTCTAGATAAAAATGTTCACAGGTAGCTACTTTATTTTAAAATTTAAATTAATTTGTAAGGTCTCTTTGTTGTTGTTTTTTTTTTTTTATTTCGTTAAATCTTTTGAGAAGAGTTAACTTTTATGTATATCAATTCTGATCAAATACTGACATTGAATTTAGTTATGTCCCACAATATTTTACAAGATTTTAAACATGGTTCCCGTTACAATAAAAAAAAGGGCTTCAAAATTTAATAACTTAAATTTTATGTGCTGTGAGAAGATAACTTTGTGCATGCTTGTAAATGCGTGTACTGTAAAAAAATGTAAAGTCAAAAAAGTTTCAAAACAGAAGCGGCAAATTCAACACTAAGCAAAAATTCTAAATAATGACAATCTTGTCAACCACATGAAGACGAAAAGTTGATAAAGTGAATCTATTTTTAAACCATTGCTTACATTTACAATACATATTAAAATAAAAACGCACAATTAAGTTGTAGAGAATGTGTTTCCAAAGTCACTAAAAAAAATTATTTAAAGTTTCTCAGCATTTTTAGTCATTAGAAGCAGCCAGAGAATCTCATTTTTTGTTTTGCAAAGATTACAACAGTACACAACAAAAACAAACCAAATCTTGTTATTACTTAATTTTTTAAACTAAAAAGCGTAAGAGATTATGTAAGTAAAGAGAAAAGTATTTTCTACTCAACCTTGTCACTGTTTATGTTGTGGTTAGAGAGAGAACCTTGTTTCTTTTCCTTCATCCACGATGTCGGATTCAGGATTCCTAGTCGAACGAATGAATGAATGACATGCAAAATCCAGCTACTAGTAGCACAAGAATTAACAACAACAGAAATGCTGACAGAATAACAATGGAATTCCAACCATTCCCAGAGAATTAATCGATAGAACTGGTCTCTCCCGCTTTTCCGTGACTCCCCGCAATCCATTCCAATCCTACCCCGCCCACGTTGCTCTTTGCGCCTCCCCTACTCCAACCTGCTTGCTTCTCCCGGAGTTCTAAGGAGACACACACTCCAAGAAAATCAGCAGCACAAACTGACACTCGGTACATAAAAAAAAGAAAAAAGAAGAAGAAGGAGGAGGAGGGAAAAAGTGAGAGAGTGAAAAGAACAGAAAGAAATCAAATTCTGTCATGAGGTACTTGTGAAAAATGGCTAGGAGCATATTTATCTAAAAGATGGATAACCAAATGTATTGGCGCACGCAACAATGACTATTTTAATCTTTTCATAAATATCACTGATAAAAAATAAAAAAATAAAAAAATCAATGTTGCGATAGGTTGCAACAAAATAAATAAAAATAAGGATTCAAATAAATCTAATGCAAAAAGAAAAACAAATAATCTAATGCAATTGGTAATTCATCAAAGAAAAACAAATATAAAATGGAACTCAAAATAGTTGAAATTAAAATTTACCAAATAAATTTAGTCAATTTAAATTAAGTAACAAATACAAACTGTTTTGTTCAAACAATACACAAAATAATGAATTTAAAAAGAATCAAAAACATTTTAAGTCATTTTTTTCTTTTTTTTTTTAAATACAAACTTTATGCTATTTTGCAAATAAAACCAAAATTAAAATTTAAAAAAATTCAAAAGGTAAAATATAAGCAAATAAAACAAAAATATTTTTGAATTATATATTTTGTTCAGATTCCAGTATTTTATTTTCTAATTTTCTTTCTAAATAACGTAATAATTGAAATAAGTAACTAACATCTGATATTTGTCAGAGAAATAATGTAATTGTGTTTTTAAAATCCACTTTGGAAGAGAATAAACAGTATCATTTTTCAATTTTGTTTTTTATTTTTTTAGACTTATACAGGGTGATCAAAAAGTAACTCCTCATTTTAAAATATTTTATTAACTATAATTTTGACAAGAAAATGATATGAGAGGAAAGTGTTTAGCATGAGGTTTTATTTAAAATTTGATATGAGCACAAGATTTTGCTAACAGCTTCGAGCCACCCAGGAATCATGTTAACTGATTTTACTAGGCAGTCATGATATGGAAGACAACTTCTTGTATTCACACTTCAAGTGCAATAACAATTTTGTTCATTTGATTTTTTTCTATTTTCACTTTCAGTCCTTTTTTTTTCTTTTTGTTATTCAATCGCAAGATTGTTGAAACTGAGGTCATAAAATAAAAATAAATAACATGCAGCTGAATTCCTCAAAACCCATTATAAATTTCTAAAATAGAAAATAAAGAACACCAATATTTTATAACTAATTAGTAAGATCATTTAAATTAGCTAGTTAAAACAGTTATCAAGTTTAATAATTGATAATAACCAGCCATTTTATTTTTTGTCCTTTCAGTTGGGTAGGGAAGTGTTGGTGAATTTGATGACATCTCAACACTTGATGAGTTATTTAATGTCAAAATCTGTTTTTATTATATTTCAGCTTTACAGGTCAACATTGATCAGGTCTATATTTGAGTCTACCAACAATGACCCAAAATGTGGCTCCTTTCAGATGGAGTATTATCAGGGCCAGTGCGTACTACCTCTGAAACCCCAATCAGGCTTCCTCTGATTGGAGGAGCCAGGACAGTGCTTTGTGTCCCTTGCTTATCTTATCAACATTTGTTTTTTTTCTACCTACATTTATATATATGCTACAAATGAAAGCATAACCAACTATTAAAAGTTTTTGCAGATTTTGATGTCATTCTGCGGTCTTTTTTTTGGGGGGGGATCTGAATTTGTTTCGCTCGTGCTAAGTCTTTTAAAAAAAAAAAAAAAAAAAAAAAATTAAATAAAATTTACTATTTTTTATCCATAATGTTGAATGTGTTAAAATTATTCAACTTTTTATCGAGAAAAAAAAATTGCCGCAAAACAATTTATTTAAGATGAAATGATCTGTTATGACACATCTCTAATTTGTATTTATATACATTGTATCTATTTTCAATTTTTCTAGTTCAATCATTCACCTATATTGCATATAATCTATTATTGTACATAATTAAATTGCAATAAAATTTGCATTTTATAGGACTACAATCTTATGAAAATTGAGATATAGTAGGCAAGGGGGAGACATATCAGAGATTGGGGATGGGTACAAAATTCTTCCACTAGCCCTGGGTATTACTCCTTTACAAGAGATGCAGTCAGCATATTCTAGACCCTGCCAACAAGGTAAATCTTGTTTTAAACAGAGAGTAAATCTTGTTTTAAACAGAGAGTAAATCTTGTTTTTTAAATCTTGTTTTAAACAGAGAGTAAATCTTGTTTTAAACAGAGAGTAAATCTTGTTTTAAACAGAGAGTAAATCTTGTTTTAAACAGAGAGTAAATCTTGTTTTAAACAGAGAGTAAATCTTGTTTTAAACAGAGAGTAAATCTTGTTTTAAACAGAGAGTAAATCTTGTTTTAAACAGAGAGTAAATCTTGTTTTAAACAGAGAGTAAATCTTGTTTTAAACAGAGAGTAAATCTTGTTTTAAACAGAGAGTAAATCTTGTTTTAAACAGAGAGTAAATCTTTTTTTTAAACAGAGAGTAAATCTTGTTTTTTTAAATCTTGTTTTAAACAGAGAGTAAATCTTGTTTTTAAACAGAGAGTAAATCTTGTTTTAAACAGAGTAAATCTTGTTTTAAACAGAGAGTAAATCTTGTTTTAAACAAAGTAAATCTTGTTTTTTAAACAGAGAGTAAAATCTTGTTTTAAACAGAGAGTAAATCTTGTTTTAAACAGAGAGTAAATCTTGTTTTAAACAGAGAGTAAATCTTGTTTTAAACAGAGAGTAAATCTTGAAGAGAACGAACAGTTATACAAAAAACATGAACATTTTTTTATCTTATGACTACAAAATTCCATTTTTTAGCCTTTAGTTACATTTTCTTGTTTATCATATGAGGACAAATGAGGTACACACACATAACTGACATTTTTAAATTGAGTTAATGTCATCTCTGAGAAGAAATTTCAAAATAGAATCTTATGTATTCGTAGAGGAGAATTAAATGACTATCCCCACCATCAAAACAAAAGTCATAATTGACAACAGTATTTAAGTAATTTTGCAGTCAAATTGTACATATAAAATACTGAAAACCTTATCTTGTTCCACATTTTTTGTTTATTTTCAATACTTTCCGAGTATTAAACTAAACAAAATTCTATTCATCAATGAATAATTACAGATTTGTATTTCTACTACATCAGGTTTAGAGAGATAAGTAAATTAGTCATCTCTATGAAATAGACACTTCTGATGACATAAAAAGAGATGTTAGACATGAATATATGTATATGAGGAGGTGCTGAAAAGTTATCAGTCCACCCTACTTCCAGAAATATGATCAAAGGATCATACAATTTTTCTTTTTAATCCATTCTTGGTTGGATCCAAAACTTTTCAGCAACCCTTTTAAATTTTATATATATATATATATATATATATATATATATATATATATATATATATATATATATGTCCAACAAGATATGAACATGTATCCCCCTTAGTTGACTGCTCAACTAAGAGATTCTCAATCAAGCAAGGTTCTATTTTGCCTTTAAAGCATATTCACTCGTTCAGATTTTCCTTGAAAGACATCTGCTCAATTTTATATACAAAATGTAAACAAAATACTCTACAAAGAGTTAATGGGTTTTATTTTTTAGTGGATACCCATATTTGGATAAGCACCCCATTTATTTTAAATAGTATTTATTTCATCTAATGGTCTGCATACTTGGAAAAAAAAAAAAAAAAAAAAAAAAACTTAAGAAAATGTACCTTCAGGCACACACCCACATAAATGAATCTAAAAGTTTCAAAATTTAACTAAAATTATCTATCTCATAAATACCATATTTATTATATGTAAATAATAAAATTTCATTTATAGAATATACACAAACTTCTTCATGTACAAATTGTTCCACTTTATATATAATACCAATAGAAACAAAATTAAGGTACACACCTGCTAGAAACTTTTAAATGCTACTATTTGAACTATCAAGAAACATCCAATTAAAAAAATTGATTTCTAATGTTTGCATAATTGCAAAACTAAAATATAATTTCATTTCTTTTACTGTTACAAAGGCAGCAACAAAAAATGAATTCAGTTGTCAGATTTGTGTAAATAAATGAACATTTCATAAAACAAGTTGCAGTCAAACAAAACATCAGAAAATAATGTAATCATTCAACTGTTAAAACTTGACACAAACATCAATAATATATAAAATGAATTCCCAAAAATGTTATTAACAAAACTAAGTACTCAAAAATAAAAGTTAAATACTGAAGGAGAAATAATTTTTGTGCCTGAACCATTCTACTGATGCCAAATCTTTAAAAAATATGCTCTATAACCTGTTGGTGGGACCACAATATGCAGACATGTATAGAGAAGTAAGATGCACTCAGCTAAAGGGACCACCTACCAAGTAGATGCTTGTGAACTTGGATATAAATGATCAATGTTTACCTACAGACTCAAGTATAAACCTTCACTATAATAAGGTGTTGAACACTGTCTTGTCTCTTCCATTGACTATGAAAGTAGTCAAAAGTGAGACAAAGGAGTAGTACAGGAGTAGCAAAGTATGTTGCACTAACTACAATATTCACTATTATTGTAATATTAATCCATGTGATTAAAAGTTCTTTCACTAATCTTGTGTTCCAATGTTTCCTTTGGAATATTATTAACACAAACCACAAGTTGATATGAACATTATAATGGATTGCCTACAGACTCAAGTATAGACATGTATTTAAGGATTTAAATAGAATTCTGAAAATGTTAATATTTGATTAATAAAAAAGTAAATTTTATTCATATTTTATGCTTATTCACAATAGCTTTTAAAAAAAAAAATCAAATATCGAATCGTTACAAGCACATTTTTTAAATTACATTGATCTTTTTGTTTAGAAAACTATTTGCCTTCTTTTTAACAAAGTTGCATCTATACATATATAATAATATTAGAGGCAGGGAACATAAACTCTCAAGGAGGTAGTAAGTATTCAGACGAGTGAGAAGACACTATAATTTTAACAGAACCAGATGATTTAATGCTTGTCAGTCTGACTGGAACAAATCCAAACATTTTTTATATATGCATTTGCTTATTCTTTTGCCTATACAGTTACTTTTTTTTTTTCAGATGTATTTTAAATATTTATCTGCAGATGCAATATATGTATACAGCAAAAACCTACCAGCTAAAGTCTAACAGCTTCTATGACTTGACCTGGTGACTGCCACTTGGCTGTTAATGCAGTGATTGGCATTGCTATAATGCAACAAAATGAAAACGTGTCGAATTAACTCTGTTGCATTAACTCTGCTCCATTTACCAGTGTAATGTTAAAATAGGGGCACCAAACATCTGAAAATGGCAACTGGAGAAGAAAAGGTTAAGAAGCAACCATTGGTGAAGTCTATAATAAATTGCTGAAGCCTGGTAAACTTATTACAGTAAAGTGTGACAATCAAAATTTGAACTGTCATTGAAGAAAAAAACGTTTATAGGATAGGGAAACAGGAAAGTCCTATTGATGTAGGACAACACTTGTCCACATTGTATTTTGTCAAGCCAAAAAGATGAAATTGGAATGGGAAATTATTCTTCACACAGCATATACACTAGATTGGATTATTTGTTTCAATCATTACATCAATTCCTTATCTGGTCAAAAATCTACAGATAATCTTCAATGTTCAAAATTTTATTGATCATCAAAAGCCAGAGATATTTTATCCAGTAGAATTCAAAAGTCTTCAGAAACATTATGCAAGGTCATACAAAATGATGTACTAGTTATTAAGTAATTATAATAAAATAAAAACTAGAAATTTTAGCATACAATATACCATTTGTTAGCTTAGGTATCTCCATGAGATCACTAAAAAAAGAGCATAGTACGATGGAAAAAGACGCCAAACTTGATGAAAACAAAATTTTATCATCTAAACGTTTATGTTATTATTAAGAGGAAAGATCAAAGTTTACTTTAATCATTTTTAAAAATTTTTCCTTTTTAGAACATTCTGAATTTTGATTTTAAAATCCTTGTTTCTCTTTGTATCACCAGAACTAGTAAAATAATAATTTTTAGCACGTTTTTTTTGTATGACACACATTAATTTGGAAAATAAATCTTACAAAAATAAAAATAATTGTTGGATGTTAATGAAACTTTCAGAAACTATTCACAGATGATCGAAATTATTATAAATATGTTCTTTTTTTTTTTTTTATTAAAAGTCATGGCAGAAATATTTTTTTTTATATTTATTACCCTCCCACCCCCAATAACTAATTTTATGAAAACTCTAGAAATTCGATCAAGTCCACTTTCGTAATTACAATAGTTAAAATCAGCTCTGAATTGTAACATACAAAACTCAATAAAACATATTTATATTATTTAATTTCAAATGCTTTTATTTGCTTTTAGTTGTTTTTATGAATAGGGACAATATTTTCTGAAAGCAAAAAATTTTTCCAATGAAAAATGAATTTTTAATACATTTATTTGTTATTTCTTTAACTATAATAGATTTTACATTTAAGTTGTTAAAATATTATAAAATTAGTTAAAAGCTGCATCCACTTTCCTAAGTGTCCTTATGAGATGAATCTTTTTCTAGTGCATTGTAAATTGTATCGTTTTGACTAATCAGAAGACCCACAGTAATTAAGAAATGTAATTTTGTGTTTTTAATCGAGCTGTAATTATAAAGTACGGAAGACCAACCAGAATACAATTAAGTTGCGTTATTTGAGTTAAGCATTGTTCTCCACTGTTAAGGCCTTTACTTTTGCGAAACACGTATGGAGAAGTTAATTTGATTTTTCAATTTCAACTGAGAAGGTTACCTACAAGTATCAGTATCATCTTATGAAATTTATATGATCTTATTTTTATATTAATCTCAGTTATGACATTTTTTCCATAAATATTAAAATTAATAATAAAATGAATGCAAATAACACAGTAAAATGTAATAAATGTACATAAAATTATAGTATTTTATGTACACTTCTGATAAAATTTCATAAGAAAGGTACCTATAAATTAATTAGATACCTTTCTTATGAAATTTAATCTCACTCTTAACAGTCTTATCTTAATTTCTTTATAATATATTTTCCATAAAGCATCATAAATGTATAGGTGAAAGCCAAGTACAAAAAAAACAAAAAAAATTAGAATGCCGAAAGTTTTCCTTAAAAATAACGAGGTAAATAATTTTTTCACTTAAATCTAAATAATTTCACTTTCCTCCTTCCGTAGAACAAATTATAACATTATAATTTCCGATTTTCTTAAAATAAATTTTGAAAAAAATGATAATTGATTTTTAAAAAAATTTCAAACTGAGATTTTCATTTTTTTTATAAAATGGAAAAAAAATGGTTGCCATGATCGATTATCTGTCAATTCTGCTGGCTCAAAAAAAAAAAAAAAAAAAAAAAAAAAAAAAAAAAAGATTTTTAACGAAAATTTCAGACATGCTAGGAATGATTAAAAAATGTAAAAAAAATACCCCAGAAATACTTTGATCTTTCCTCTTGATAATAAACATTTAGATGATTAAATTTTGTTTTCATCAAGTTTGGTGTCTTTTTCATCATGGTATGCTATTCTTTTAGCAGTCTCATGGAGGTACCTATGTTAGCTATTTATTCATATAATTGATATAGACAATGTTTTCCAGCAACATAAATCCAAGAGAAGTTATGGGAGAAACATTAAACTTACTATTACTTATAAATAAAATAAAAAGTCACCTTGAGGTTTTCAGGTCAAATTTCCTCTAATCTATAATTAGATCTAGAGCAACAAGGAAGATATGAACATTTCACATGATTGGATAAAAATTACAAATACAAATTTTAAATAATCTTTTTCTAAAAAGTTATTGCTTAAGCTCTATCATCCTAATCTAGAGTTTTCTTAACTTTTTGCATTGGCTTTGAACTTTGCAAAAATATTTTTTTGTGGTACATTACTTAAGCTTTGTTAGCAAATGTTTTAGGTCTTGCTAAATAACATACTTTTGCAAAATGGCCTTTTTTACATCTATTCTATGGAGCTTCCTATTCTGGACAGTTCCAGTGAAGGTAGCTATTATTAGCCCATTTCTTTAGTCTCCAGGTAAATATGGTATTTGCTAAACAATTTTAAAAGTTTATTTATTGAAATATCACGGATGTAGTAAAAACAATGAAGATAGAGATACTAGTCTAAATAAATTATCACATCATGGTATTATATTATTATTTTGTTTGGAGATAAAATGTACTACAGATATTTATTACAAATGGCAAAATAAATATCTAATAAATAAAAATCAGTATTCTGAAACCAAAATAGATCCAACTAGATTGTTCAATATCTAAATGAAAAAAAAAAAAAAAAAAAAAAAAAAAAAAAATTGTTTTTATAGAAAAGCAATAACAATACTTGGAATAATATATTTAATTCAAATGCTTATTTAATCAACCACAGCATTAAGAGGCTTGTATTAAAAATTTACTAACTTTTTCAAGTTCAGTGAACATTACAAAAAGAGTTGACCAACTGTAACCAATCTCAAGGTGATAAGCATGTTATAAATTACTGAAAACATACATAATGAAAATAGAGTGCTAATGCAATTAGTTACATTAATTTTGTCATGTTCCTTGAGTGATTCACTACTAGACAGTCATAATATAAAAATATAGGGATATCATTAACTAATATGTCTGCTCTTCATTCAATTCCTTTAAAACATGCAATACAAAAACATACAGGAATAGGGTCAAATGTTATGCACTGAAACTTTTGAATGAAAATTGCCTGTCAAAATGTACTTTAGCTCATAATTCATGACAAATGAAAAATGCTTACCATACAATGGCAGTTACAAAACTTTTCTAACAAAGCTAATTATTAAGTTTGGCCTTGGAGGCTCTTCTAAAATGGTTTTATGGCAGAGAAAGTTAAGCATAATAAATAACTACAAATAGGAAATTGATCCATATTTTCATGGTGTTATTACAAATATCTTAAACCAATCATGAACATGCACACACAAAGAAAAAGATTGTGGCTCATCTGACAAAACATTAAATTCTGTAATTTATTCTGTTAAACAAAATAAATTGAAAAATTCATACAAAAAGTTATTTATCTGATCAAAATATTCCACCTCATCAACCAGTTTTCAATTTCCTTCCTAAAGAATTCTTCATTCAATGTGTCAATAAATTCATGGAGAGTGTTGTTCTTTTTGTCAATAATGAAAAGGTCAGACAAGGTTAGTAAGTTTGTTTTTAGCAGCATAAGCTGTTTTCCATAACACCATAATTTGGCAATGCATTTTTCCAAGGTAGTCTATATACAAGAGGTGCTAAAAAAACTCATTCAAAAATCTGAGTATTATTCTGCATTGTAAATGTAAAGAGTGGTTTTCTATATTGTAAAGTGCCCACTTATAAATTCTTTACACTTTTTTTAAATATTTGTTTGAGATCATTATTTAAACCATGTCAAAAGAAACCATGAAATTCAGGGTGGTCATGAATTCCCTGTTTCAGCAGAAGAAAACCCGAAAGAAATTCCATCAGCAAATATTGCAAACATTAAGTGATAAGTGCCTGTTCTACTCAACTGTGAAGAAATGATATGTCAACTTCCAGTGTGGAGATCTGGGAGGACTTCAATAGTGTAAACTCCTGAGATTGTTGATTAGGCTTATTACCTATTTTTAGTTAAGCATCAGATCTCAACTAAAAGAATTGCCAAGACATTAGAGATATCCAGAGAACACAAATGAGTGCCAAAATGTTTCAATGTCAACTAGAAATAAGATTGTATGGACACCTCCAAGTGGACTTTACAGCATTTTCAGTAACCTAATGATCATTACTTAGAAGAACTTAGTGTTGATGAAATATGGTGGCACAACTATGATCAAGAGACTAAATCAGTCTATACAGTGGTGGCACTTGGATTATGTACAGGCAAAGAAATTCAAGATCCAAAAGTCATCAGAAAAAGATCATAGCTATAGATATTTGGAAGGTATTTTGATGACTATCTTCAGACGTTAATGCAAAATACTACTCTCTGTGTCAATTAAAAGAAAATATTGAGGAAAGCTGCAGAATGGCATTCTCTTTTTGCAGAACAATGCACATGATAATAGGACTGGCAAAACAATAGAGGTTTTGATGAATTTAGGGTTTGAGCACATGTACACTCCACCAGCCGCAGAAGAGCAGCATTTCAATGATTAAACATCAATTTATTTTTTGGGATGGAGATGATGTACCAAGTGTGTTGAACTGTGGAATAAATATGTGAAATAGCATCTACATTTCATAGTTCTAGATTATTCTCTTTTTTGCTTTGGCAGAGCTAAAATGTTTTCTGCACACATATATATATATATATATATATATATATATATATATATATATATATATATATATAAATAAATAAATAAATAAACACATATACATACACACACAAATATCAAAAATACTTTTACAAACTTTAGGATTGATTCCTCACACCAAAAACCAAAACAAGTACAAAAGTTTACATAAACATGTCCACAAATCCTTTGTTTTTGTGTTATTAACTTTAAAAAAGTCTACAGTAGGTGGTACTGTGTTGCCATGTAGACTAGGCTCCATTTGTCATTCTAGTATATATGTGGCTAGTCTGTCTCCAACATTTAATGTGTGTAGTAGTGTACCGAGAAGTGTTTCATTTAACAATGGCAGTATATTCATATTGTGAGCAGGAAAATATGATTTTTACGTACAGATGCACAAATGTAAATGGATGTAAGGCTGCAAGGCTGTATCAGATTGCATTTCCATATTGAAGGCAGCCCGTCATCCAACCTTTACTGCTGTTTATTGTTGCGTTACTGAGAGGATCTGTGGCATCACAAACTATGAATCAAGGAAGACAAAGATCTGCTTGTATGACTGGCCATAAAGAACACATTCTACAGGCTGTCGGAGACGATCCAGGAATCAGCACACATGAAGTGACCCTAGCATGTCATACATGTCATAGGACTGCATGGAAGGTACTTCAAGACCAGCTCCTGTATCCGTATGATTTGCAACATGTGCAGGGCCTTTCACCCTCTGATCACTCACCATGGGAGAACTTTTGCTAATAATTTATTGCACAAACTGCTGATCCATTTTTTTGTCTCTTCAATCTTCTTTACAGATGAGATGGAATAACAAATTTACACAACCAACAGAATTCCCATTGTAGACACCAGCATCAGTTTACAATTAATGTGTGGGCTGGAATTATAGGTGATTGTCTGGTAGGTTCATGTTCTCCTAGTATGTCTTACAGGAGACACCTACAGAGACTTTATTTTGAACACATTTTCAGACCTACTAGAGGATGTACTCCTGCTAACATGAAGACGTGATTCATACATAATAAGGCTCCAACACATTTTAGTTACAATGATTGCAATGCAGTGGCTGACATCTATCATGAAAGATGGTTATGTAGAGGAGGACCAGTTCCTTCAGCTGCACATTCCCCCAACCTCAATTCTTTGGATTTTTATCTGTAGGGCTACATAAAGAATTGGTTTATGCAGCAGGCAATAATAATGCAGAGACGTTTCACCAATGAAATCATTTAACACCATGTGGGAGTATTTGAAAGGGTCTAACAGGTGCATGTGTGTGTAGAAGCAAGTGGAGGACATTTTACCTTGTTTTGGTGTGAGGAATCTGCCCCCAACGTCTGTAAAAGTATTTTTATACACACACAGAGAGAGAGAGAGAGAGAGAGAGAGAGAGAGAGAAAGTTCATAGGCTGACCAAGATATAAATGTAGTCATAAACCCACTAACAAAAAACGATTTAATGAATTTATATTTCCACCATAACCAAAAAATCAGTTTTAGTCACAATATTCTACCTCAGTGTCCTAAGGATATGTTGCCCAGAATACCTAAATGAAGAAGGAGAAAACATTTAGACTTCTTCACTATCCACACCATTTCATCCTCAACACTAGAAAACAAGCTTAGAAAATTCACATATCCAAAAAACTAGACATCAGCAATAACACTTCTAACACAAAATTCATATTCCTACCCTCTGAAACTTTCTACTAGAAAATAAATTAGTTACCTCTAACACTAGGATCTTTAGCACCACATCCAAGAACACTAGAGATATAATTACGAACAAAAATTCAACAAAATTCAAATGTATACTAGACACACACAAATATACATTACCATCTGATTCCTTCATAGACAAACTAGAATTTTTATACACTTATATACATATAACAAACTTTTTCAGGTAAGCTTGGAATCTTAATTTCTTGAAACTTCGGATGAATATGTCATCTCTCCTTGAATTCATAATGCTACAAATTATACTAACATAAGAGCTGAATGCACATGAAATATAAATGACCAATGAAAATCAAAAAGCACAAAAGTAAAAATACCAGAATTTCTTTCTTCTTTTCCATACCCCCTCATATCTCAATCTCTAATGAAGCTTTAATAAAAGTAAAACATGTTAGATGGATAAAAATTCCTTATTTGTTCTAATCTTATTCTATCGAATTCTGAGATATATTTTATCCCAACTCATAAATGTAAGCAGACACAGTAGTTGGTAGGCTAAAAAATATGCAAGTCTACCCGAATGCAACAAGATGTTGTATTCTGGTAAAGTCAAAGTTTATTAGTGTACCATGTACCAACTGGTGTGTTTACTTATTTTTATCTTGGCCAGCCAACGATCATATATAAATTAATATATATATATATATATATATATATATATATATATATATATATATTAGTGCCCAACAAAAAAAAAAAAAATGTATACACACCGAAGAAAAGTAAAATCTTGTTTTTCGTAGTCTTAGTAAATTGCAATAACATTGTTGTCTGTAGTA
>CAHIKZ030005611.1:547500-577500 GCA_903632075.3 Acanthosepion pharaonis
ACATTGTCAATATTTTTCAGATCTTAAAATCAGATTACTGTTTGCATTATCAAAAAAAAAAAATAAAAAAAAAATAATACTATGAGATTATATATATTAATAATTATACATGTTTTTCCTCACTGGCAGCATGACTTACTGGTGAGGAAAAAATATATATATTTATTAGAATATAGTTTATAGCTCTGTTATATTGCATCAAGCACTATTTTATTAACACTAATACTGAATGTGTAACGTTTATTTTATATATATATATATATATATATATATATATATATATATATATATATATATATATACACACACAACTTCAAACATTATTTTTAGTGGAGACCCAGTATTATACGCTCCATTTATTTTAAACAGTATTTTGTCTACCAGCCTGTAGACTTGAGAAAACTTATTAAAGAAAAGGTGCCCATTGACAGAATTCAAAAATGCTGGAGAAATTGCCATTTGATCAGACCGCTCAGCTATGAAGAGCTCCAAAATCTAGCAAAGTTCTATTTGGCTTTAAAATTTCTTTAGAAATTGCTTTGTTTACGTTTCAGATACAAAACTGACCAATTATGACTTTTGAGATAATCTGAAAAAGTGAACATGCTTTAAAGACAAATAGAACCTTGCTTGATTGTGAAGCTCTTTGGAGCCAAGCAATCAAAACATGTCACTCTAGACCATTTTAAATCCCCAATTTTCCAAAGAATACCAGCATGTAGACAAGAAATTCTAACTACCACACAGATGCCGCATTAATTCTTGATAATGACTGCAATAGTCAAATAAAATTTTAAATGCAATAAATTTGATCTTGTACATATCTCTCACATGATTTATATACAGCATATCAAGGATGGAATAAGTTATGTTACTTGATAAAAAAAATCTTGGATATACATGTTGAACAATAGAATATTTTCTGTTATATAAATTCTTGTTGAATTACCTGACATCTTATCTCACGAATGTCATAAGTAGGCATATAGTTTGGTCCTAGATTTCTGGGTAGAGAGGATTACCATCTGCACACTGCCGTTCATCTAGATATCTTGTGTGTAAATAAGATTCAGTTTTATACTAAAACTAGCAGCATGACCCGGCATTGCCCGTGCTTGATTCAAAAATCGTACGACTCATACAGCAGTCGCTATCACTTGACTTAAAATATTTTTACCCTTCCTTGCCTTTAAAGGAGTGCCCTTTGCTGTGCTGATGTTGCTACATGCCTTACTTCTTGCCTATCTCACACTGAATTTTTTCTAAGCTCTACACTAAACATTAAATCTGTTACAAAAAAAGAACTAAACAAAATGAACACAAAACAATCAGCTTTAAAAAAGGACTCGTAACTGTAAAAACCAAATGAAAAAAAAGAATGTTAACAACAAATACTTTTTCACACCCAACCCAGTTCTGCGGAATCAGTTGAGTTTAAGCAAGCAAATGAGCCAATTGGAGTAAAGTGCCATGCAGATTTAAATTTTTCCCCACTTGTGACAAATGCAGCTATCGATTTTTTTGCATGCTAACATGCTAGTTAACCTTCGTGTCAGTCAGCTGTTGGCTCTCACGCTGGCCAATAGAATCTTTCTGCCTATTCGTGGCGGCCAGCTATAGGCTCTCACTCTGGCCAGTACAAAATGGCCACAAACTACATGAAAACTGCCGTAGAAGCATGAAAAAAAAAAAAAAAAAAATCGATTATTTCCACTCTTGATGGGAGTTGGGAAATGCAAGGTCGGTCTTAACCTTCCCGCTAACTTGGAGCATGTGCATGTAAATTTTGGTGCAAATCTGTCGAAAATTGTGGCCGTGCATTCGTTACACACACACACAGCCTTTTATAGAGATTGCCAATTATTCTGTAGTTCTGCAAACAAAACCTTCTTGAAGTAGGGATCATAAATTAATTTTTTTCAATGTTTTCTTCTATGTGTCGTATCCCTTAATGACGTGAGCGATCATGGCTTTCCACAACTTCCTGCCCTTTGTAGCCCAAAGTAAATTTTGTCTTTTTGCTATATTTTCTACTCCCTGTTCCGACAACCATTTATACAAGCTCGTTCGGTAGGTTATGCACTGCTTTCCTTTGTCCCTGTTGTTGACTTCAATTCATCCTATGAGTGTCAAATTTTCCAAGCCCCCTTTCCTCATTATGTGCCCTAGAAATTTCAACTGTCTCTTTCTGATGCTACATATAAGTGTTCCTTTTGTTCATATTTTCTCTAAAACTTTGTCGTTGCTCCCATGTTCAGTTCATGGTATTCTCAGAATCCCTTGCCAAATCAGGAGTGTCTAGTGAGTGTGTATTATACTGATTTACTAACCATAGCATAGATGTGGCACAAGGCCGAAGGTATAGAGTACCCAGTAAGGGTCGAACTCCCTACTCCGTCGTAACTGATCGAGCTAGAGACAAACACCAATAGTCACTAATGACCAGTGCTCTAGTGAGTGTTACAGTTAAAAAATATAATAAATGACAGGAGTGTTCATGGAGATCTTTGTCACACGCTTTTAATTTTACTTTTTATTCAAAACAATCATTTTGAGTTTTGAACAACACGTGATTAGGAAAACATTACCTTGACAAAGATACGCAAGAAGAAAAATGCATAAGAAATCACAATTTCAAATTCTAAAATTGGTTCTTGAATTATAAATACCGGGCAAATAGAAGTTAAAGTTTATTTAATTTAATTCACTGAGTCAGACTATATTGTTATAGTTAACAATAACATACACATTTTTTCAATAGATACAAAAAAAAGTATTGTGGCTTGCTTTGTGGTCGAAATAGTTGCACATTTCCATCCTGCACTAATGGCCGGTGTTCAAACTAGTGTTAAAAATTTGGATTTCCAAATTCCGATTTAGAAGACAAGCAGACTTTGAGAGATTGGTCAACTTCAACTACGTTTTCAAAAAAGAACTCATACAGTCCAATAAATTCACCCTTTCTTCTTTTAATTACTAACTACTGGCAATGAGATTTTTAGCCCTAACGAAACTAGCAAAAAAATTCTTTGAGCGAAAAAATTCCTCTGACCAGAAAATGCATTCGATGATATCAAAAAAAATTAATTCCGATCGGTGATAAAAATAAGCATTTTTTCATGAATATTTGAAACAAAATCAGATGGTGATTTTTTTTATTACTCAACAACTGCGATGCTTCTTTTAATGACAAATTCTGTGTGTGTGTGTATTGTATCAATAACAAAAAAATAATTAGAAAAAAAAAAAAAAAATGAAAAATTCGCAACTTATTTAAATTAATCAATGTAACAAAATTCCCCACTCCCGCAAAAAAAAAAAAAAATTATCAGAATTTATTCTCTCGGCGCGTCACTGAAATCTTGTATCGGACTAACCAACGTTAAGAAATCAATTCCTTTCTTTTTAAAAGTGAAAGTTATGTAGGCGGATGAGTTCAAAAGAAATTTTTAACAATGACAGAAATAAATGAATGTGACATTTTAAAATTTCATAAAATGACTATAAAGAAATGATCGATTATTACCAAATTTCAAGACCGATTTATTGACGTGAAAAATAGAAAAGTCTGTTTTTAAAAAGAAAAGAGAAAACAAAAAAAACATCACCGACTGGTACGGAATTGGACAGGATAACAAAAACAAATATTCGAGATGGAGGGATATTTTCCCCTCAGCAAAAGGCAATTTGAATTAATTACTCATGCAAAAAATACGATACTCGAAGACTAAGAGGTAAAAAAAAATAAAAAAATAATAGAACCGACTAATTTCACGACTAAGTCACGTTTTTAGCAAACTCGGACATCCGTAATACAAGAAGATATTCATTACTACGACTACTATAATTCAGGTGTGATGTTTCAACAAGGTATACCATCCGGAAAAGTTCAATTATATTTTTATTGCTCATTTTACCATCTTCAGATAGGTGTGTACTGTGTGGCAATAAAGTATTAGTAACTGATGCAACTAAAAAGGACTTGCACTTGCTTGACTTTTAAATGTTTTACTTTTTTTTCTTTTTTTTTTTACTAAAAAAAAAAAAAAAAAAGAAATATTACTTAAAATACCAATGAATGACTAAAACATCTTCCACCTGAAACAACATTGGACAAACAACTAACTGCAATACTACAGAAAAAAAATAAAATTAACTTGTCGAAAAGTAAAAATGAACCAGCATCAAACGAAAAAAAGTAATCAAATCAAACAAAAGAAATATGAATATAGTTTGAAAATTAAAAAGAATTCTCTAATGATTTTAAATTAATTTTTAATTAAATAAAAAAAAAGTCCACAAAGTCATGCTTTGTAGCTTTGATTTTACGTTTGCAATAAAAGTGGGGGAAGTAGAAACTTTTGTTTTGACAATTAATTTAGGTAAAAAGTTGTTTTTCAATCATTAGTCTCAAAAAAATGTTGAAGGACCTGGGGAGCTACTCGTTAATTTTTGTTTTTTGTGAGATTCAACAAAAACTACAAAAAAAAATAAATAAAAAAATAAAAGCAACATTAAAAAAATAAATAGGTTTTTAGTAGTTTCTTGTGCTGCCTTTTCATGACGTTGACGATCATGGCTCTCCACAATTCCCTGTCCTTTGTTTTGTTTTTTGTTTTTTTGAATTACTTAAAAATAAAAATTGCCAACTATAAAAAAAAACCCCAAAAAACTGACTGATTAGTTTTTTTTACGATTTAGGGTTAAAGGTTGAGTTAAGAAAAATTAAAAAAAAAAAAAAAATTAATGTGTCGATGAAGCGATCAAACTTATTTAAACTTACTTAACGAATTCTGCCTTCATTTTTATTTTTTTCTAAAATGAAAAGTCAAACGAAACCTAATTTACAAATTTTTTTTTAAACATTTTAAATAAAACTTAACTTTCATATTTGATTTGCATATCATTTTTTTTATTTTTAAATTTTAAGAAGCTTTTTTTCAGTTTTCATTATGAGGTGACGCAGAATTTAGAGAGAAGAATTAAGTAACTTATTTTAAACAAGCCTTTGTTACTTGTAGTTTGTTGAAATAAAAAAAAAAAAGTCCTCAATACAAAAAAAAAAAAAAAAAAAGTCGCCCGACAGGAAACTTTTCAAGATTTTAAAGAGCGATTTACCTTCCTGAATGGAAAGAGGTTCCCGAGTTCAGGAAATAACCCAAATTTCTTATTAATCATTCCATTTCTTTTTTTTTCTTTTTTATTTTTGATATGAACTTAAAAAAAAAAAAAAAAGGTAAGAATCTGGGAAGATATTTCTAATAAAAATAAAATATTATGCTAGTGATAAAAACTTGGGATTTCTAACATTTACACTCAACTCCAGTGACTAGTCAACAAATTTTTTTTTATATAAAATAAAATTTTACTTACTTACACGCTGCAAAAATAAATCTTTTAAAAAGCTACTTAAAAAAACTATCATTTCGTGCCCCTCTTTTATAGCACAACCACAAGGTATCATTAATTTATTTTAGATAACTTAATTTACTTATTTCTAAGAGAATTATAGTTTTCTCTGCACTTGTTTATTTTTGAGGAAAGGGTCGGTTGATTTATTAGTCTGAAAAAAAGGAAAATTTTATTTATCAACCAAATGATTTATTTTAGAGACTTACTATTCGGTAGCCTAAGTTTCAATTCAAGTAGGTTTTTTGCCGCATGTAAACTAAACATTTACAATTTGTAATTTTTTTTTGTAAAGGCGAATGAAAATAACAAACAAACAAAAGGTGACAATGGTCTCTAAATAAACAAGGTATATTTATTTTAAATTATCCAAATATGTAGCTTATTTTTTTAAAAATTAGACTTTTTTAGTCAACTCGACTGACCTTTCGTAGTTTATAAGTTTGCAGCTGTTTTTTATACGTAAATTGTTTTAATTATTTTTCTAATAATTTGTTTCCTCAAAAAAAGAGAAAAGAACAAAGAGAAGAATTTAAAAATGTTTTAGTCTTAGAAATTTAACCAGAACATAATGTTGTCTTTACAGGATTAGAATTTAAATCCTTGACAGCATTTGAAAGAAATTTTTGTAATGATAAAAAAAAAAAAAAAAATGACGACAGAGAATACGAGAATTATTACTTGTGTTGTTACTGTGTGTGAGACATACACGTGATTTAATAATGTCAGTCATAATACTTTCAACAACAGAACTTAAATGATAAAGATTTTGGTTATGTAGTAACAATAATTTTATATTTTATTTATTTATACCGAAAAGAAAAAAAAAGGTTCTCTTACAATTAATTCTTAAATATTTTTATTCCTTTCGTATTGAAATATTTACGATTACGATACAATTTTTCTTACAAGCTGAAAAAAGACTATTATTAGCAAACAAAAATGACCAACACGCAGTAAGAATTTCAAGACAAAAAACATCATAATTTACCAAGGCATGAGCTTTCATTTAATCACCCCCTCCGAAAAAGAAAGAAACTAAGCTACTTTGGCAGTTTTGAATCTCGTGTTTCATTTTTTATTCTGGGCCACTCTAAGTAGCTTAAAAATATCGTTTATTTTAAAAAATGCAACTTAAAACTTATTGGAATATTAAATAAATACCACTTATACAAGCCAACAGATGAATGTTTTAATTTTGTGTTCTTTATGTTTAAAAACAAATTAATCATATTGAAATTTAGATTATAAAAGAAAAATTTAATAATTGTTCGCTAATGTTGCTGTTGGGAAGCAGAAACTAGAATTCAGGAGCAGACAACTCCAATATTTAATTATTTCTAACAGCTTCTTCTGAGGAAGCCGATGCATCCAACACGTTGTTCAAAAAGTAAAACATACAATGGCAAATTCATGCGACAATTAGGCATCACATAGTCTTACCTGGCTTTAATTATTTTCCTAAGGTAGTGTTACCTTGTCAGGACACGAAAAAAATTGTAAACATTGGCGACAATCACATTTCCATCGCATACTCCATTACTTCAGTGCTCGCGCAACAAATATAACGCCAATTCTGATTGGTCCAATCTTTAACAACTCTATAGACTTTTTTTTTTTTTTTTTTTTTTTTTATCAAATTAAAATTAAAAGAACAAACTTTTAAGTAAAAATTGTTTTTAAACCTTCAAAGATTATAAATTATTCCTGTCAGTATTTAATTTTAGTCTCGAATATGATAAATAAATTATTCTTTTCACTTTCAGCATTTAGTTTCCATCTCAAAACAAATATTGTAACGAACCACCTTCATTCCCCTCATATTTCAATCATGTAAGTTCCACTCGAGCAGCTTCTTCCCACGAACCGTTGCTTTGTGGTACCAACTCCTAAAAAGATGTTTCCCTGATCATTACAATCTTAACCTGTTAAAGTTTAGGGTCAATTTATTTCCTTAAATATTGAAATTAATAACAACCGGTCTAGTTTTAGAAGTTCTTTAGGACTTCACAGTCTAGGTTGTTTTTTAATTAACAACTTTAAAATTATGTTATTAATTATAATTATTTTATAATTAATAACATAGTTATATATATATATATATATATATATATAGTTGTATGAATATGAGTTTGTAACCTTGGGTTTCACGCATTTTGCGATCATCAATAAGTACTGCACGCATATAATATATATAGAAATTTTTATATATATATATATATATATATATATATATATATATATATATATATAATGACATTTTATATACTTATTAATTAACAACTTTAAATTTATTATGAATTATGTGAAATTAATTACAATCTTGGCCAGTTATAAATTTCACTGTTTAAGAAAATTAAAAGAACAGAGTTTGCAACTCAAACACATGTACCCACTAAAAACAATGTTTATACTAATAAGAAATAATGTCAGATTAAAAAATCACTTAAAAAATACTGTGTGTGTATATATATATATATATATATATATATATATATATATATATATATATATATATAGTCAGTTCAAAATTATACAAATTACATAAACATCAATAACTCAAATTTGCTTTGAAAATTTTTTTGTCAAATTTTAAAATATTAAATTTTAATGTCAAAACAAAACTTTAGTTAAATTTTTGATAGATATTGTTTTTATTATAAAAACTGCAGTCTGTAGTTATTATGCAAATTAAATTAATATTAGTTTATAGCTTCTGAAATCTAATAAAAACTATGTTTTTTCATAATATATGCTGAAATATAGATAACAGAAAAAATCGAACAAATGCTGTAAAACAGAAAATGATGAAGTTATTGAGTGATGGAATGTCCGCATTGTGGATATTAAAGTAGCTTCACGGAGATCATCGAATGATAAAGAGAGTTGTTGAAAATATAACTAAGTTAAGAACTAGAAGCACAGGAAAAGAACTTATCTCCTTGAGGGGAACATAAAGAGAGTTATAGTGAAACAACGACTTTTGACCAGTGCCCAAGTCTTTCAACAGGCAGGAATTGAGGAAGCCAAGAAGGAAAATAGCTGCAGAATACTTCACAAATTGGGATCTTAAGAAATTTCCTAGGCAATCTCCTCTCAGAGATGCAGATATTTCAAAGCCTCAAAATTGGGCATGGAAATAGATGAAAATTGACTTGATTCATTTTCACAAACGAATCTAGGGAGACACTTGATGGTGTGGGGGTCAATTGCCCTCATTAATTTATATTAGAAACAATGCTACAAAATAATAACAAGAAGAAACAAGAAAATTCAGACAAGAGAAATTGTACAAATAAATAGATTTTTATACAACAAATGTAAAAACAATAGTTATGAATGTTGATTAAAATGGTGAAATAAACTTGTTTTTTTTAGATTTTTGTGTGAGGTAATGTTCCAGTTTGACAGACTGCAAGTTACAAGGTAATTTGTGTGAATTTGGAAAACTTCACTTCAATGTAATATTGTTTGTATTCAAAACAAACAGTTCAAAGTTTGTGGAAAAAGCATGTGTTGATGTGACTTACATTGCGTTTGGCGTTTGAGTGTCTGTCACTTCATTGTTTGCCAACATGAGTTTAGTTTGCATTGAATGAAGGAAATAGAGTATGGTTATGTTAAAAAGGATTTTTAGCTTATAGTCTGGATTCAGTTGAAAGTTATTTTATGATGAATGTCATCACGCCGCATGTAGCTTTTACAGCTAATTTTCCCCGCATCCCAGTTTCTTAATTGTTTGTTGTTTATATAAGCAATATAAGTCATGTGATAGGCTCCAGAAAATGTTTTAAATCAGGTCAAATTAAGGTCAGACATGCCATGAGATATTTTTGAACCAATGAAATTACATTAGTTGTGTAATTTAATTTGGAGCCTTCACAGGTAACCTTAGATAAACATGTTTTGTTCAGTTTTTGAAGTTTTGAGAAAAATAAAGGATTTGGATCCTATAATGGACTTGATGGAAGAACCAAAAGATGGATTTTATCTGATTCAGATGTGCCTGTGATTAAAAGGCAGCAAGGTGGCACTGTGATGATATGGACTGAATTGTCAACCAGTTAATTATTGAATCATTCAAAGTCGGTAAAGGAGTTAAACTGAACCATGACAAATATTGCAATTTCATGGATAAGACTTTCTTTGAATGGTACCAGTCCTAGTTCAAAGTAAAGTGTGTATTAATGTATAGCAATACACCTTCTCATGTATCTAAGGCTACCTGTGAATTTTTTGAGCATAAAAAGTTTACAGGAGAGAAGATAATGGAATGGCTATCATCAAGTTCTGATCTGAATCTGATCAAAAGTCTATGACCACATTTTGTGTTATTCATAAAACAATTTGTCCACTTCTCAACTACAAGTAGTAGTGTAGTATCTGAAAACAACAACTTGAGTGTCACAGCGGGGTGCCGTGATATGTGGGTAATAGCAGCTTATCCATTTGTGAGTGACTATTACTACAGAGTACTGAATTCAATCTTTGAGTATCCCAACCCCAGACAATAACAATATCGCAAGTAATAAATTGGTTTGGAATACAAACTAACTTTGATTTTACTAATGCCACCCTAATTAAAAAAGAACATAATATTTTAAGTAGAACTACATTGAAAATTTAATAATAATATGATTACTAAATTGATGTAATGAATATGCATACACCTGGGTTCCTTCTCACAGTAATATGATTGGCTGCTGTCAGCCATAAATACAGACTGATGTGGAGGTACAGGGAGGATGCCTATCGACAATGCCTATTGACTATGCCTATTGCCTAAGCCTATTACCTACCACTACAATGAGGACCAGTTCATTATGGTTACCTGCTAGATTGTTCTACTCGGTTACAGTAGTCCAAAACCACTTTGCTACTTCAAACAAATATATCCCATTCCGGGACATATTAGTTGGCAATGAGGATGAGATCGGGACATAGAAAATTTGGTGAAACAGTGCAGAGGATGTCAACTGGCATCAAGGAATCCACCGGTAAAGATTCAACCATGGCCAAAGACAGATGTCCGATGGACTCGATTGCATATCGACTATGCAGGGCCCATTAATTGATCTTATTACCTGATCATTGTGGCTAGAAATTATTAAGTGCAGACATCCGACTGCAACAAATACAATAAACGCACTTAATGAAATTTTTAGTTACTTTGATCACGTGACAATGCCAGTATATCATCCAAGATCAAATGGACAGGCGGAAAAATTCGTGGACACCTTTAAACGAGTGCAAAAGACATTGGAATCAATTGAGACCCAGACACACTACAGAGGTCACGGAAAATACCAAAGAGATTCCAGTGGAAGTCCTGTATGACGCATTTGAAATTCCCATTCCAGTAAGTCAACATTCGCTAATGGAGGTATCCCCAACCTCAAGGCCAGAGGTACCAGTGTGCCAAACGCCACCACTGCAAGGAGGATTGAGGCAAAAAAGACTTAGGAAAAAAATAAATCGATTAAGTCCAGACTCTAAAAAGAGAAAATATTGAAGCTAAATTTCACAGGAAAATTTAGCACAGGGGGAGATGATGTAATGAATATGCATACACCTGGGTCCCCCCTCATAGTAATATGATTGGCTTGTGTCAGCCATAAATACAGAGTGATGTGGAGGTACAGGGAGGACACCTATCGACAACGCCTATTGCCTACCACTACGACAAGGACCAGTCCATTATGGTTACCTGCTAGATTGTTCTACTCGGTTACAGTAGTCCAAAACCACTTTGCTACTTCGAACAAATATATCTCTTTCCAGGACATATCACAAATATAAACACACACATAAAACATTACATTACCATCTTTCTTTGAATCCATTCTTAAAGAATCTAACTCATACAAAGAATACATTCCTAAAGAAGTGTCATAAAATCATAACCCTGCAACTTCCCGATTTGAGGGTTGGTTGCACAAAGGGCAAGATAAAAATCCTTTACTAGACAGATAAATGCATACAATTACAAATATACATTGCCATTCGTTGCCCACTTAAACATACAAAATTCTTCACAAACCTACATACACATAGAATTATCCATGGTTTTAATACACATTACACATGTCTAACCAATGAGAAGTGACCATAACAACTGAAAATATAAGTGTTTTCTGTCTTTTTCTCAGTTTTCTCTCAAACTCTGACAAAGTTTTAATAAAAGCGAAACATGTTAGATTGATATACATTTCCTATTTGTTCTTAATTTTATCATTCTGTCAGATTCTGATCCATATTTGATCTACATTTGATTTTCAACTCATATATATATATATATATATATATAATGGGTGTAACAGCAAAATTATCCAAATCATGTAACAGTAAAATTGTCCAATTGTTAGATCAATCTTTGAACTGTTGTATCTGGGAAATGATTAAATATATCTTACTGGAATTCTTCGTGGTTTTTATAATACTATTGGACTCTACTTTGAGCAATAACAATGTATAATTACCCTCCAAGATTAACAGACGATTGTAATGAAATCGATCATAAACAAAAATGACTTGTTCATTATTAATTAATCATAGCTAAGGATCGGAAGCTCATGAATGATTGAAATAAAAAGTTCATATATATATATATATATATATATATATATATATATATATATTATTCAGGATCATTTTCCAACTTATTCAAGATGATCTTTGCCCTCTCAAACCTTCTAAATTTCTGTCTTGGAGTAACAAGGTACCTCACACGTTTCACGTACGATTGCATTTTCAAGTCTTTTTTCACTATTCTTTGGGCTGTCATAGCTGAAACTCCTCTCTCATATGCCAAACATCTTATGGATTGAGTTGGATCTTTTCTAATTGATTTCTTTAGCTCTAAGTTGAATTGATGATACCTCTTCCTGTTGTGACCTCTTGATCCAGTTTTCCTCTCTATTGTTCCCTCTTTTTTAAACTTATTCACCATTCTCTTGATGGTTCTTGAATGGACTTTGAAGATGGAAGCCAGAGTATGAATGTTGGTACCCTTACTGAAGGCCTGAATAATCTTTTTCCTTCCACAATTGCTCATTTGGGAAGACAGTGGGGTTGACACAAAATGATTTTAACCTGTTCTCTTTCTTTCTGAATAACTCAAAGGATTTTTCTGTGATTCTTACACCAAATGGTGTCAAGATGGCTAAAGATCTCATCTGAAAACCTGGAAAAAAGAAACTCAATTAGTTTAGTAGGTTTATAGATATTAAACATTTTGTGGGATGGACAATTATGCAGTTACATGATTTGGACAATTTTGCTGTTACACCCCATGTGTGTGTGTGTCAAGATGGTTGTTTATGCTGTTTTGTAAAAAAATTCTTGAAGTCCAACATGCAAAAATAATTACCTCTTTGGACACATTATTTTATAGAGAACTAGGTAACATAACCTAATTCATCAACAATAATTTCCAAAACCATGTTGTTGATGAAAAAATAAGATTGGATCTAAAGAAATTTAAACATTGTTGATATGGTTTCATTAGCAATTTGGTTTTTATGAGGTGGTGTTGTTATACTCATGCTTAACTGACTTTTCCTAGACTGGTTGCCAACCAATTCTAGACAATCCAATCTGCCCCACTATTAAATCCTAAGTAGGGAGGGAGAGAGATGGATTCCAATAGTATTTATGTGAAATCAAATGCCACTGCCTCAGCTGGAATTTGAACTCACCATGCCAATCTTATTATCCATTGTGATAAGCACTATGCTACACACACCACTATCTCTCTCTCTCTCTCTCTCTCTATCTCTCTCTCTCTGTATATATATATATATATATATACACACATATGATTGGTTTATATATACATATAGGTATATATATATATATATATATATATATATATATAGTGATATGTACTAATTATAAAGCAGATATATGTGTAGTTTTCTAAGAGAAAAAATGAAAAAGAATTGCATGAGTCTGTTACTGAAATAACAGAGGTCAAGTGCCTACTAAATTATGATGGTCACTAAAAAGGATCTGAGAATAGAAGTCACTTATGATTACCAATTAGAATTGACTTTGAAAACTTGCAAAAATTTTCTTTGATAAGTAAAATTAATGTGAACCATGAGTCACAAAATAATTATTAAGAACAGGAGAAAAAAATCCTACTTTCAAGGAATAGACGGCTGCAGTTTGAAGAGGGCATTAATTTATTTTATAATGAGCTGAAGTGGCTAAAATAAAGAAGAACAGAAGAAGATTAAAGAAAACCAGAAGGGGTGGTGAGAAGGAGAAAGAAGAAGAATTATTATTAAAACTAAGAAAGACATCTTTATCATCTCACAAACCTTCAACAGTTAATCTTAATTTATATTATAATAATACAAAGAATATATGACAGATCTAATGTTGTTTTATACATTTATTAATTGATAATGAAAATACATAGAAAACATTTTCAGTTAAGGTACAACAAAGATGGAAAGAATATATCAGAGATATCTTTCATGATAACAGAGTAAAGAAAAACTATAATACATAAAAACAGTATTAAAATTTGAGGTTAGATCAATACTGGTAAAGTTGAAGAGGAACAAAGCAGCAGAACCAGATGAGACCAGTGTGATGACAAGTACCTTGGATGATTTTTGAATTGTTAAATATACAACACTGGTGAAATACTGGAGAAGCTCAGTCAATCTTATGCTTTCAAAGAGATGCAAATCAAGCAGGTATAGAAACTTAACCGTCTATTTAATGTAGTAAGAGAACATGGAAAGTGTGACTTGAAAATCTGAAGACATATGAGAACAATGACAAATGCCTTCCAGAAACTAAGTAAAGTATTAAGAAATAGGAAAATAGCATGTGAAACAAAATGCTAAATTGTTATATCTAATCTCCTATATGGCAGTAATTGTTGGACAATCTCTTCACAGATGAAGAAGAAACTTGAAGTGACAGAGATGTGTTTCCATCAACAAATGCTGAGAGTACTATCAACAGAATATGTGTGTAATGAGGTAATTCTAAGCAGAATAGGGACTACAAGAAAACATGTTAATAAGAAAGAGACAGCAGAATTTTCTGGGGCACCTAATGAGGAAAAAAACATTTTCTAATTTTACAGAACTTCACAAAAAAATATTGCCCATAAAAAAATTTAAACTGAAAAAGCAACATGGCTTACAGTTGAAATAGTAATGATGAATGAGGTATATGATTTTGTTTTTAAATCATTTTACCCCAAGCAAGGCAATAAAACCACTAAGACAATAGGGGTTACTGAGTGTGAGAGAATATGAGAAAAAAACATTGTTAAGGAGAGAGAACAATAAAAGAACAGGAATTAAGAAGATAGAAGATAACAATTGACATTGCATTTAAATTTTTAAAGATCAAAGTTGACTGGAATACAAGAAGTCAAAAGAGATTTCCAAAAATGAGAAGTGCAAAGGAAGAAACTGTTAGCATAGAGCTTACAGTTACATCAATTTCAACTATAAAATGATGAGACCTTGCTGCCAATCTAGTACTGCAGTTAAATTCATGAAGTTTAGGTACCAAAGAGGAAAACTCATCAGAACAGTTACCATAAACATATTTATAGAAAAAGCACAGGAAGGCTATGTTAAAGCAATGGGAAAGTGACTGAACCAGAGATAGCAGATTGTTCTTTGTATTTTATCAAGAATATATGAATGAAAGAGAAGTCTGTTGGAAGTGGGGATTATGAGGGTAAGGAGAATGGATGACTTGAAGCAGTCAAGATTATACTATTCAAAGAAGCACCAACATGGGAATCTGTTATAGTAAGTATATTCCAACAAAAGTTTAGCATAACATTAGACACTAGATTACATCATAGAATTTAAGCATCTCAGAATTATTGATAAATTTTTAGACAGTTTGATGTAGAGATAATGATAATTTAATATTGTCTGTGGAAAAGATTTTTTTATGAATAAAAGCATTCTACTCACAATAGGTATGCAAACAGATATTATTATAGGTCCAGAATTAGTACTGTGATATGCCAAAAATCATGGAATCATTGCTTAATATTGTGTAGGGTCCCCTCTATGCCAACAAAGTGTAGCAACTCAATGTGGCATTGATTCAACAAGTGGTTGCAATGCGAGGTACTGAGCCATGCCATTTCAATTGCTGTCCACAGCTCCATGATATTTTTAGGGTGCAGAATTTTGTATGCAAACAGACCTCTCTATAAGATTCTATAAATCATTAATTTGGTCAGGTGAATGTCAGGTGAATGTGGTATCCAAACTATTCTTTATAAGTCTCTAGAACACTTCTGAAGATAATTTTGGGCAACTTTGGCCTGAGGATACAGTGCATTATCCAATAATCATTTGTGGTACATAAAATCCATGAATAGGTAAAAATACAGGAATCCCTTGATTAGTGTGTCTAATGTGTACATTAATAACTATAAAAATCAAATTCTAATTACTATGGTTAAACTGAAGAATGTTTTACCGGACTAATTGAGTATTATATTTGTACTAATCGAATTTTGGTATATAAAAATTTTAGCACATTAATCAAAAACACATTAATTGAATGCACATTAATTGAGGGATGTATGTAGTCATAAAGCAGTACAATGTAGTGGTCACCAGTCAATAGTAAATTTAGGTTGCCCAATGAGCCCAACCCATGTAATATGAACACCCCTCACACCATTATGGAACCACTTCCAACCTACGCAATTCTTTATTAACAAGTGGGGTTCATGACCTTATAGTGTCCATGCTGCCCCCATATATTACCATCAACTCAAAACAACTGGAACCATGACTTAAGAAACCATACCACATGTTGCCAAACCTCCAGATTCCAATTAGCAACATCATGAACTCAGATGAGACACTGTCCAATTCTTTGATGTTAACAGGAGAACTCTGGTAACTTTTCTGCTACCATAACCTAATTAACATTAAGGAACTCTGAAATGAACTGCTGAATATACATCTGGTACTTCCTGCATGGAACATGGATGTGATTTGAGACAATGTCACTTATCTGTTACTGCAAGCAATTCTAGCCAGAAACCTTTGGTCACAATCATTAAGGACCCACAACTAACTGCTGCAATGTCTGTAGTGGTCAGTAATGTTTTCCATCAAATACACAGGTAACATCATAGATCAAAGAATGTCAAATGACTTGCCAATTCACATCACCTTGTCATGCACATCTGAGCCAGTGTTTGCATTGACTTATCAGACTGCAATTGGTATAGGTCTAGAAATTTTCATGATATCAAGGTACATCATGTATTATCTACCTATGCCAGGTGTGCCAAACTTACTTCATGTAAGAGCTGCATATGATAAACTTAGGCTGTTTGAGATCCACAAGATGTGTCTCGTTACTGCATTTCTACTTGCTAAACTGAAGAGAAGAACAACACCAGTCTGCATGTACTTTCAGTCATTATTGAAATAATATTTAAATATCTGAATGAAAAAACATAAAGCAACAGATAACTAACAAAACTGTATAATTTCACTAGAAAAATTCAGTAATTTCTGCAAATAGTAGGTGGCATAACTGTTATTGACATGGAAAATGGAATTGACAAGCAGAGTTCAAATTCTGCCTGAGTTTTGGAAAAGGTATGAATCCATCTTTTTTTTTTACTTCCAGCTATGGATTAAATAGCAGATCAGACTGATCACTCTAGCATTGGTTGGCAACTAGTCTAGGAGAAGGACAACTCTGAATTCAAACTCATCTAATAAATAAATAGTGTTTATTATTTTTGTTGTAAATTCTCAAGAACAAAAAAAATGTATGAATTCCCTTGCATCATGTGTTTAGGTTTTATTACAACTCTAATTAATCACTGCTATTTAAAACAATAAACATTCACGAGGAATGAAGGTAGTTTAAATAATAGCAGTGTCAATAGACAAACTGTTCTTTTGACACTCCATTTTTGGTGAGTGCAAAAATGCCAAAAACAGTGTCATTTCTCTGCATTCCCAAGATACTGCACAACTAGTTTCAGGTTAACTGATCCAACTATAGCTACTGCTATTTACAAATCAAAAGTAAAACCCAACTGTGTATTCATGTGTGCAAAATCTCTGGGGTATTTTTTCCATGAAAAATAACTTTATTGATGCAGTGAGTGACATTTCATTGTTAGAAAAAAAGAAAATATGCTTGTTTCTCCCCGAAATATTATAAAAGAGAAAAACATCATATTCTATATTCTAAAAGACAATTATTTCCAATTATTTCCAATTCCTAACTATAATACTTTCTAACTAAAAAAACCCAAATTACTTATAAAATATATATAATACTGTAATTTGAGTGTAATATGCATGTAAATGGCATTTGAAAATATATTTCTCACAAACACATATGCATCTCTCTCTCTCTATATATATATATATATATATATATATATATATATATATATATATATATATATATATATATATATATATATATATATATATGATAAAATATAGTTTTAAGGTATGTTATATCTATGGGTTAAAGTACTCGATATTAGGGATAGAGTATATATAGATATAAAAGTGGACACTGAGGTCAACATTGAGCGGCAAGAGTTTGTTTCATGCTTGAACAGCAATCAATCTGGCCTGAACATTGCATTCAAACATGAAACAGACTGATGATGCTTCATGTTGACCTCGGTGTCCACTTCATATATATATATATATACATATATATATATATGTGTGTGTGTGTGTGTGTGTGTGTGTGCAAATATATAGAAAAATAGGAAAGGACACTTAAATAGTAGACCAGGCTGATCTCTCTAGCATTGGTTTGCAACTAGTGTAGAAGAAGGACAACTCTGAATTTAAAATCATCTAATAAATAATAAATAAATTATAAAATCATCTAATAAATAAATAAATTATAATTATATATATATATATATATATATATATATATATATAAAAACTAGATGATGTTGGTGTGACCAACAGACACCTTGCCAGATTAGCTAGCACCTTAGACAAGAAAAAATCCTGAACAAAGAAAGAAAAATCAAAAGGCAAACACCTACATATGGCTTAAAGTGGTCAATGCCGAGACAAGCCAGACAGAGCAAAAAATATTTCACAATGTCAGTACTTAACAAAGGACAGATTGAATCATTTCTCAAGTTTCACACATTTGCAATCTTTAGATGATTATGATGCCCTATGTATATATATATATATATATATATATATATATATATATATATATACACATGCATATATATACACATATGTATATATATATATATACACAAACATATATATATATAGACACACACACACATATATATATATATATATATATATATAAATACACACATGTACATGCACATATGTATATATATATATACACACATTATATATATATATATATATATATATATATACACATATATATACACACACATATATATATATATATATATATATATATATATATATATATATATACATGTATGTATATATATATATATATATACACACATATATACACACAAATATATACATATACACACATTTTACACACACACACACACATATATGCACACATATATATAGTAAATTGTCGTCATTTTATCTTTTTTATTTCACACATGTGCATTGTTTGTTTTTGTCAACTGCACAGTTTAGTAGGCTCAGTTGGGCACCATCTGTGAGAAAAAGAGCACCATGATGCAATTCACTCCACCAGAAATTTGGAAACAGCTTGCTGTACTGCTTGAAGCTCCAACATGAACATGGGTGTCAATCTGAAGACAGTGCAGAGGATTCAGAAAGAGTTGGATGAGTTTAATGGTGATTACAAAGATATGGCAACTTTCCAAACTCACTCTGATAGTTCTGACAAAAACTCCCAAATTTTTTGGTGAGAGCCTCAGACTCAACACAAAGGAGTACATCAAGTGCTTTGAGGAGGTAGTGTTGCCCTGGGTGAAGAGAGTGGCTACTGAAAAACCTATGTCTGGCAACAAGACTCTGCACCATACCACACAAGCAGGAGAACCCAGTCATGGCAGTCAAACAATTTCTGTGACCACATCACCCTTTACATCTGGCTAACTAACTTCCCAGATTGCAACACCCTTGATTATTGTGTGTGGGGTGCAGTTGAGTGAGAGACCAACAAAACTCTTTGTAACACCAAAGATGAACTGAAAGCAAAGATTATGGCAGTTTTCACCAACTTAAACAAGGCGACCACCCAGAGGAGTTGCAGGAGATTCTGAAGTTGTCTGGAGGCTGCGGTTGAAGGCAATGACAATTTTCTTGAATAAATTTACTCTTTAGTATTTCAAGATATTTTTGCGTAATTTTGATAAATATATCTGGTAAAATGAGATGTCAGTGTTATTTTCATTTTTGCATAATTTAGATGCCAATTTATCCATCGCACCTATATATATATATATATATATATATATATATATATATATATATATATATATATATAATACACAATGATTACATTGAGTGGTTCTTGAACCTTGTATTGGTTGAAATTTACTAAAAAATACATGCATACATATATATATATATACGCACAAATACACACACACAATAAATATATAAATATATATACAATAAATAAATAAATAAATATATATATATATATATTGTGTGTGTGTGTGTGTGTGTATATATATATATATATATATATATATATATATATATAAACAATATATAATATAAAATACTATACTGTAATGGGAGGCTGACAGGTATAAACACTAAAAAATGCTCAATGCAAAAATCCAAAATAGAAAATACAGAGTAAAAACGTTTATGAAAACACTAAAAAACAATTTACGTTACTACCTGGGTTTTGACCACAAGGTCTTCTCAGGCAAGTAGAAGGATGAGCAATGAATATTGTAGTGTATTCCACCAACTTATATGACCACAGAAAAAGAGAATGAAAGGTGTAAAGTGGAGGGGAAAGGAAAAAGTGGGGAGGAAAAAATTTATTCATTTTATTCATCCACCTTCATATATACCCAAAAAGATATTTACTTAAATGCCTGCAATTTGACAAAATCTCAGTTCTCTCATTCAGTAACACATCTCTATTAGGATATGTAGCAATAGCTACCTTCTATTAACACAGTCAGCAGCAGTTGCCATGGACCCTGCCTGACTTCACCTTTATTATTATACTCCACTTTACACATGGACTTCTGCCATACATCTCTCTAAACCCCCAAATACAATCCGCAAGTTTGGTGTCACTTCTGTGGATTTCCAGCCTAAAGGAGGTAGTATAGTTATAAAACGTCTTTTTAAAAGGACCTTCAGTACGACCAATGCATATTTTCTTGAAACCATTACTGTCACTGTCTTCTGCAAAATAAACGATTCCCTCCACACGGCACTCACCACTTAATGGGCAATTATTTTTATCCCTACAGTTGCATGGCTTTGCTTTTTCCCTTCCACCTCTTTCTGCCTCTAAAATTTTCACATTATGGTACTTTACTATATTCAACATGTTACCAGTACAACTGTAACTCAGTTTCACAGTGTTTCTGTTGAACACCTTATCCAATGGAGAGTTCTTTGGAAAATGTTTATCCAAAAGCTTAAAAAATACTCTACCAATTTTAGTTTTTAACTTCAGATTATAAGTATGGTTGAACCAGATTACATCCCTGCTCTTGGTACTGCTTTTAGGCCAGGCATGTGGTGAGAAAACCAAGTTGGTAATATGCCTCTCCTCTCTCAAAGCCTTGTCATATACCATTTTTTTACAGTGAAAAATCTCCTTAGTTGATAAATTTTGAGAGATTCTGCATTCTGGGTATGTGTTTAATAACATTTACTGGGTGATTTGATTTAGTATTCACATACATGCTTACACAAAATGTGCTGTTTGAAGTGAGTACCAATGAAGGTCTAAGTTTTTTTTCAAATGTATTTATTTGTCTCTGTGAAGTTATTTTGTTTTGATACAAATTATTTCTTACCATAAGTAAGACAGTTTGAAATAGGATTGATAATTAAAAACACTTAGAAAGAAATAAAGTGAATTAAAGAAATTACTCTATAATTTGACACCAGTATATGTTTGACTATTTTTTAATCTTTCTTACTTGGGGTTTTAATAAAATGAGAGTAGCCACATTCTGTATTAGAGACTTCTTAACTACCAAGAGCAATGGTTCCCAAATGGTGCTGCACGCCTCATAGGTGTACCAGAAGAGGAAAATAGGTGAGGTTGAAAAACAATCAACAATTTAGAAACAGTTTCAAAAAATTCATATGCCAAAAATAAATATGATTTCCAAATTTAAAATATTATTATGGATTACTTGTAATTGCATGTATGAGTCCCAGTATAAATAGTTATAAATAATTATTGATTGATTTTATCATTGTGATATTTTTGCATTATATCAAGTATTAACAATATAGTAAGTAGGGTCTGCAAATTGGAGTAGAGAGTTATTAATGATAATGTTCAGACTCCAAATGTGTGGTTATCTCCCTTTAACTCTCTCACTGATTTTTATTTTTAAATATACTTTTTAACACATAAAATTTGGTGAGGTGGAAACAAATTTTCATTCCAAATATGTAACACAGAGAAAAAAGTTTGGGAACCACTGACCTAGTGTATTTGAATCCTTATATAATTGTTATAACGAGCATATGGCTGCAAAGGAAAGAACAAACTAGGATTTTAATAAATGGGTATTGATCAATTTTCAGAATATATACATAATTGTGTGAAAATGTGACAAAATTGTTAATATGTGGTTCTTTAGTTGCCATTGTTGAGAGGAGCAATTAAGTGTATGGGTGTTGTTGGTAAGGTAGGTGGCGGGTCAGTGGCCAAAGTCATGGTGGTAGCAACGAGGGTGATCTAGAGTGGGTTCCTGAAGCCACAAATTAGTGGTAGTATGAATCGGGTGTCATTGGCAAGGTTGATTCGTGGTAATGTTTGATGAGGTGGGTTGGTTGACTGAGGTTATGGTGGTAATGACAAGGAAGGCCTGGAGTGGATAGTGAAGCTTGATCAAGCAAAATGTCTCTGTTGGATTCTGGTTGAATGGGAGATCATTGTCAACAGCTGGCCTGTTGACTGGATACCGTGTGTGAATAGTTGGGTTGCCATTAAAATGGATTGACTGAGATCACAATGATAACAATGAGAGGGGTGGTCATGATGATGAAAGTTTACGCCATTGTTGACAGCTGGCATGTCAACCTGTACTGTGTCAGTCATTTATGATTTTAAGCAAATCTGGTGGCTCCCAGGCTCCACTTTTTTTGTATCAACATTTGTGATTGGCTATTGTATTTTAGATTTTATTGGGGTTTTATGGATTGGAGGTGATGCTCAAAGCCCCTGCACTGAAGACAACTTTTTTACTTTGGATTTTACTTTCTTAGTGCTGACATCCAGCCAACATGTAGAGTGAATCAGAAAGAGATTTAATTACAACAGAGTGTAACATAAATTCATTTATGTTTTTATTAGAGTTGTCATTAGAAATTACTATACAAAACTATGCTATATTTTTGTAAATCATGTTATAATTTTGCTTTTTCTAAATTTATTTTGTTAATTAATACATGCAATACGCCTTGCCATTCCTTATGTATAGTAAGAAAGAAAAACTGATAACACTCTCATATGATTAAAGTCTGCTTCAATGAAATAGAAAACCTTGCCAATTTTTAATCTTTTTCATTTATACCCTTTTTCTTCTATAAATAATGACCTGCCTACATACTTATGATTCTTATAACTATAAACATTATTTTTAATGAGTCCACATTTTTGAATTGCTATTCCATGTTTTTTCTTTAGTAGGATTTCTCAATCTAGGCTGGTTGTTATTAATTTCATTTTAAGAAAATAAAAAAAAAACAACAATGATATGGAGCAGGGTCCTGAGGCATCTAATATGGAAGGCATCAAGCTGTTTAATATGTTGGCTGTAGACTGTCCACATCTCACACACATTGAGCAGGCATGGTAGGACTACTGCTCCATACACTTTGAGCTTGGTATTAAGGCTCAGTCCTTGTTACTCCCAGACTTCATCCTTCAGTTTGCTGAAGGCCATGCTGGCTCTGATGATTCTGTAGACCACTTTCTCATTAATGTTGGCAGAGTGTGACAGAGTGCTACCAAGTAGATGAACTTGTCTGCAACTTCTAGTCTCTGGCCATTGATGGTAATGTGAGGTTCAATGTAGGGCACCATATGTGCCGGTTGATGCAAGACTGCAAAGACTTTGGCCTCACAAGGTCTTCTTAGTAGGAATTGTGAGGCCAAAGTCTTTGCAGGCTTTGGAGAATATTAGAGTGTGTACTGGCACTTAGTGCAGAGTCATCGGCGAACAAGAATTCACAGGCTATATCTTCATGCACTTCTTGTCTTGCTTTACTCTTTTGGTGATGAGGAATTGTTGGGAGTACTCACATTCATCCCACACTCTCACATTCATGCTGTCATGGAATTACCAGACCATCACAATGGACTTGGCACGGCATCCAAACTTGGCCATGATCCCCCACAATCCGCCATGCAGACAGTGTCAAATGACTTAGGACCATGAAGGTGGTGTTCAGTCCAATGTTCTACTCCCAACACTTCTCTTGCAACTGCCAAGCTGCAAAGACCACGGTGCTGTGTCATGCACAGAATCTACACTGGTTCTCAGAGAGTAGTTCATGTTCCAGGTGTGTGTTGAGACAACTGAGCAAAATGTAGGCTAGAATCTTCCCAGTGATGGAAAGCAAGAAGATATCATGATGGTTGTCACAGGTGTTCCTGTTCCCTTTGTGCTTGTAGAGGCGGATAATGGAAGCATCCTTAAATCTTTAAATTCCTGTGGTAGCTTTTCTTGAGTTCGCACGGAGCTGAACGGGCCTGTGAAGCTTTCATTCAGTTTTGGGCTACCAGAAGCATAGACCTCAGCCCGGATGGAGTAAGCACCAGGTGCCTTGCTACTTGACAAGTGCTTGATGGCTTTGGTAACTTCTTCTCTAGTTGGTGGATCTGTCAGTGTGCTGTTGACTGAGACTTGTGATAGTCTTTCAATAGCTTCTTCATTGATGATTGATGATCGGTTGAGTACACTTCTCAAGTGTACTGCCCAGGACTCATCGGAAAGGGATCACTCACATTTCACTGCGTACGCTCCAACCTTCTGTTTTTATTTTTTCACCAAGTATCTTCTCCTTGTCCATGATCAATGTGTTCACATATGCACTGAGGCGGGAGAATGAACCAGACAAAATGGGACAATAGACATCCTTGAGAGTGCTCTAGAATTTCCTCATGTCCTTCTAAACTGCATAGACCTGGATGGCGTCAGCCCACCCACTAAACCATTCATCTTGCATGTGGTATAGTTCAGATGAACAACTCTCCCGGCTGTGCTGAAGGCTTCATTCTTGGATGTGGAGGATGGATTGTTAAGGAGTGCTCAGTAGAATTGGTGTTTCTCCTCTGGTAGTGTCTGGATGCAACTGTTGTTGTCAAACCAGTCCTGACAGGCTACTTTTCATTGTGTCAAAGTGTCATTTTGTCAGTGTTGTCCCATGAAGAGATATACTTAAATATTTGAAGAAATGTGAGGGGTGTACTCACTTTTGTGATACACTGTATGTATTGCAATTAAGTAGAAATTGGATAACTTAAAAATTATAAATAAACGAAAACATGATGTCTTTGATAGAAGAAAGAACAAAATTAAGGCAGTGGTTTATCTAGGACCAATTGTCATAGTAACAGATATATCATAGTGATTCCCTTTGACGTCAATAGTCCTAATTCTCTAAAAAACAACAATTACAAAAGTGATGACTGAAAATTATGGACTGACATCAGAGGCTTCTGTCTATCAGTTTTTATCTGCCCTACTTTCTGCTTTGCATGTTATATCCGGTAATTATTCACAATTTGCTCTTTCTTACTCACTTTAATAGTTAAAAAGCAACAATTGGAGCTTAATTGTGAAATTAACCCACCATTTATATAAGATACCTCTTATATTTGGAATTATATTTCAAGATAACAGGCTAACTGTGCAACATATATATATATATATATATGCACACACACACACACACACATACATGCACACGCGCGTGTGTGTGTGTGTGTGTGTGTAAAACATAAGACAAAATTAGAAATTTCATATTTTCAATGAAAACTGGTCAGATATCTCACAATGGAAGATCGCAGTTTATAAATTTAAAGTTGGAAAGAGTAAAAACTTTTAAATCTGATAATGACATGCATCAGAATTCTTATTGGCATAATAGAATATTCTTAAATTGTTTAGAAGGTTTAATAAAATCTTGCCTGAAAATGGTGTTCTTTTTTGTCTCACACACACACATTGTTGCAATGAAAGTCATTTTCCTCATGTGATAAAACATCCATGTATCACACATTCTTTGACAAAAATAAAAACCCTACTTACACACATATATATACATGTATGTATACTAGTAAGCTATATTTCCAAACAAAAGTGAAGGAATCAGACAAAGTGGAAAACCTTTTTATTGGCAATGCATTTTGCTTTCATCAGTTAGGCATTTTCAGGTCATAATGAAAGGCAAATCTGTGTGTTATTTTTTGTACTAAAACATTAGTGTCTGTTTGTTAGGCTCTTGTAAACAATTATCATGAAAGTATTTATGGAAAATGAACAGAGAAGCAAATTTAGTGCTAGGAAAGTGACTGAAGCCAAGATGCCAGGTCAGGATCAATAATATTGCTGATTCTTCTTTAGATTTTATCAAGAATCTCTAAATATAAAGTAGAAGCACCAGACCATACGTGGAAGCAATATTCTAAGCATGGATGGATGGTAGACTTAGAGATATGTAATATGGATTCTGGAGGGAAAAATTGTCTAGCATGACAGAATGAACCAACTTTTGTAGCAAGAGACCTAGCAATGGATTCAATATAGTCATTCTACTTCATGTCAGCTGAGAATGTTAGCCCAACAAGGTGCAATGAGTCACTCTCCTGCATGTTAGCATCAGCCATACTGATGGAAGGCAGAAAGCGGTCTCTCATATGATTTATAGAGAGCAGTTTTGTTTTGAAGGTGTCAAAATCAACAAGCCATTCTTTGCCCCAGTTAACAACAAACTGAAAGTTGTTTCTGTGACCAGCCACCAATTTGACCTTATTGAACTGATCAAACTTACTATCAAAACAAGAGTAAATGGTTGTGTTATCAGCACTGATACCAAGTTGAGAGCTGATGTCATCAAGAAGGTTGTTAATGAAAATTAAAGGCAAAGTAGGACCAAGGAGAGAGCCCTGGGGGACACCTGCATTAGTACTAAAGGATCTAGTGGAGTGGCCATTCCGGATAACTTTCATTTCCCGATTTGATAAGAAAGAATAAATCAGTTCAAAAATTTGTCTGAAGACAATAACTTGTGAAGACTTGTATATCAAACCCTGTTGAATACTTTCAAGATGTCCAAAGCAACATCCTGAGCTTCACCTTTCTTATCTAAAGTTTGATAGACTCTTTCCACAATAATTGTTAATACATAAGCAGTTGACCTAGAAAAAGACATATTGTTTGTCTGAAATAAGGCTGTACAATGTGAGATGCTTAACTAATTCAGCATTGATTAGAGCTTCTAGAAGTTTACCAAAAAGAAGTAGAAGGGAAATAGGCTGCTAGTTGAAAGGGTCAGACAGTTCCCCTGAGTTCTTAAAGACTGGATCAACTGATGAGGATTTCCAACAAGCAGGAAAGCAAGATGCAGTAAAGCATTTATTATACAGTTTAAAGAGAACAGGAACACACTTCTTAAGGACAATTACAGAGATACCATCAGGTCCATATGCTTTGTAGGGATCCAGATTAGAGATGATAGCAAAAATTATAGAAGGAGTTATATGCATATCACTCAATAGGGAAAGTTAGATAACGATACTCCAGATCCAGATGAGGCAAGCGTAGAGTTTAAAGAGAATTCAGGTTTATCAGCAGAGGTTAACTTCTCAAATTGATTGAAGAGGGGAAGAATAGAAAACTTTTATTTAATACACTATTACAGAGCCACCAGCAATCACAGGAGCCAAAATTGTTAGATGCTCATTCTCTCAGCAAACAGAGACTTAGATCCTTTGAGGGCATGTTTACATTTATTACATGCAGCCATGTATAGGCATCTGTTGTAATCAGAACTGTCATGCTGGTATAGCTGGAAATAGGTTTCCTGTGGACTATAGTGGCAGAACATGCTGGTGTAAACCATGGAGAAGATTGAGACTTCATCTGGTATTTCCATGAAGGAATAAAAGCATCTATGTCAGCTTTGACCCAAGAAGAAACCTAAATTGGCACAATTCTCAATAGGAAGGTTAAATATCAATCCAATGGGTGTCTTGAAGAAATTCACGCATTGAATCTCAATCAGCATGCTGGTAACAGAAAGTGGTCTTATAAGTATAAGGTTGTAGTCTAATAGATGATTGAAAGGAAATATCAATAGATACTACAGAGTGATCAAAGTTGTTAAGAGAACAGTGTTGTGAAGCTTGGCAAGAGGTAGGTAAAGAGGTAAGAAATAAATGAAGTAAAGAAGCATGTTGCTCAGATTTATTAGGGAGATGAGTAGGGAAATCCACAATTTGAGTTAGGGACTGAGCAATGGAAAAATTGAAAGTTTTAATAGTGGCAACACCAGTAACATTAGAATATTTAAGTCATGTGTCATAGTGCGCATTAAAATCACTGAACATGATGTTCGCAGATGTATATATAGGTTTGTTTGGAGATCAACAAGTATTCTTTAATATTTTTTTTATTTAATTTTACTATACCTTGGATCATTTTTCTAGCTTTTGGAAAAAATTTGAATATAAATAGTTCAATGAGTTTTGAGTGTTTTCATAAGTAGCCTCAACTATAAAAAAAAAACATATAATGCATAAATAAAATCTTATTAAATTCAGGACAAATGTACTAAATATGTCTATGGTGTCCACATTTTGCTGAAATGGAAAACTAAATAGAAGACTAAATTGGTTTTCTTGGCGTCAATTTATGTTGCAGGCCGTTTGTATGCGTTGTGGGACAAACACGTGCATCCCATGAAATTGGGCAAACATTTGCTGAAAAATGGGAAGAAAAGAGAATGAGGCAAAGAATCACCAAATTTATATAGTATATGGAGAGCATCCCCAAAAATTAGGAAATTAAGGGGGAGGTAATTCTGACAATTTATAATAATGCTGTTGATCTGAGCTCTATCATTTATCTAAAATACAGCTATTAATTTTTAAATTAAAAATTTTCTGGGTTACTTTTTTGTTATTTTTGTTTAAAACTATTAATGCCGTTAATTTTCAAAATAAAACTTCATTTTGGGGGTTATTTTTTTTCTTGCTGTTTTTGTTATTTTTTTTAAACATTAGCTTCTTAAATTTTTATATAAGTCTTACAAGCAGAAAAGTCTACAGGTTTTATTCCAGAAAATAAGTACAAATGAAAAGTAAAAACATGTGTATTCAAAATGAAGATGAAATGTTTACTGTAGGATAATAAAAAATCATAAGCAAAGAACTTTCATAGCTTCATAGCTGAAGAACAGGCAAAGTTCTTTGTTTAAGATTTCCTAAGCCAGTAACAAAGTAGCTGTGTTGTTGTCTATTGGAATGCATTGTGCTTCTTTGGTTGTTTTCCACTGTCATGTCTTCACGTATCAATTGTGTGTGTTTTCTGGGTTTTTTTAAATGAGAAATATACTGCATGAAAAAAAATTGCTCCCCAACTACATGTAAAATTTACAAAAGGTTTCATAGTGAATTAAAAGAATTGGCATGTTCATCTGTCTCCCACAGGGCCAATGCATAATACCCCTGAACCCCGCAATTGAAAGCCTGATTTTTTTTTTTTTGAGCTTTTCACCCCAAGCAAGGTTGGAAGCCAATAGAACGCAAGGGGTTACAGAAGATTTGGAGCGAGATCAGATAGGAGTGATAGAGGAAAGAATGAGAAGGATAGTGGATAGATTGACAGTGCTTTGTAACCTCACTATCTTGTCAACATTTTATTTTTTCTGCCTACATATGTTACAAATTAAACTAAGCACAAATGACTGTTAAAGAATGAAACATTTTTGCAGATTTTGATTTCATCCTGGATTCTTTTTTTCGTCCAAATCTGTGAATTTGTTTTACTCGTGCTAAGTCTCATAAAAAAAACACCATATAAAATTCACTATTTTTTATCCATGATGTTGAATATGTTAAAATTATTCAACTTTTTAACAAGAAAAATCTCAAGTTGATGTTAAAAATTATTGCAAAACTTTGATTTATTTAAGATGTAATGATCTATTATGATGTCTTGAATTTGTATTTAGATACATTGTATTTATTTTCAGTTTTTTTAGTTGAACTGTTCACTAACAGAGTGCATTGGATAAATTGTCATCTATATTACACAAAAATGAAAATAACACTGCCATCTCATTTTAACAGATATTTACAAAAATTATACAAAAATATCTTGAAATACTACAGAGTAAATTTATTCAATAAAATTGCCATTGGCTTCAA